>BQNB010003398.1:18790-115250 GCA_026074375.1 Tanacetum coccineum
AGTCAAGCATCAAAGGAGTGCCAAGCTTAGTAGCAATAGCACTCAAACCATCCTCACTAAATGCAGTCACAGGAACACCATGTAGTTTAACCTAAACCGGAACATTACCCACATCTTCTTTCAATAAGTTTACATCCGGATTTCACTTTTTCAGAATAAGTAGATTTTTACGAGTAAACCATGGACCATTTTCAAGATAGGATGTTGGAATGGAAACAAGGAAATGATTTGAGATGCCCTCTATGTAAGGTCTGCCATGATAGCCATAATCACTTATTCTTTGACTGTCCATTTGCTACTAATAGTAGTTGTCAGAGCTTAAATAGTGTGGTGGAAAGTTTGACAGCTCATAGATTCAAGAACAACATATGGCAGATAGCTAATAAACTGATTGTATATATTTTGTGTGGAATGAAAGAAATAAGAGAATCTTCCAAAATGTGACAAGGACTGAAGATGAATTGGTCATTGTTATAAACAAATATATGGAACATATGCTCAGAAGCTTAAGAGTTAAAACGTCATCAGCTGTCATCATGGTGGCAAAAACATGGAATTTAGTGTGGGAAAAAGAAAAGCTGGTATCTACATTGCTAATGAAGGAGCAGATGGCTATAACAAAGTTTAAATGAAGGCTTAGGAATATGTTTTTAGGATAAATGTAAGGAATGGGTATTGGTTAATGGAAAAGGTCTATCAAGGATTGCTTGTTAACAAATTGTCTATTGTGAGGATGCAGTTGCATAAGAATTTGATGAGGAGTCATTCATATGATCGAGTAAGTCTCATAAAATAGTTTCCTGTTGTGGTATAAATATATGGGTGAAGTCCAGTCATGATCATGCCTAGGTCTATATCCTTCTTCTTCTATTTGTGAGTTGTACTGCAATATAGGAGTTGAAGGGTTAGTGATTTAGGAAATGTAGTCATGATGGGAAGTATTCTTGAGTTGAAGGGTTGTACTGTAATAAAGTTGTTAGCCATAAAATATGTCCACTTATACAGAGTTACATTAGTTTACTATAGCCGTGTCGGGTTAGCATAGTTAGGCGAAACAAAGGCTATAAATACCTCTCCTGTACTTGCATAGGAGAGTGAGGATTCATTTTTTATCTCACACAAGAAGTGTGTGTATGTGTTTCTCTCTCTTCCAAACACACACACACATCTTCTCTTTTTCTCTCTATCTTAATAATATGGCAACTTATTTCTTTTATCCTCCAAATCATTAGTTTGAATCTTTAGGTTAACAAGTGGTAATAGAGCCAAGGAGCGTTTTGTGTTTGTGTTTAGCTTATATGTGGTGTGTTCGTAGGATAATAAGCTTATTTCGAGCATATTTTTGCAAAAAATAGGCTACGGGTGTATTTGGATGGTACGCTTATGTACAAAAGCTTGAATACTTCTCCTCTCTAATGGTTCTAGCTTATTAGTACACACATTTCGTGGCTTATTAACCATTCAAACAACTTTTATGAGCTTATTTGAAGCTTTTATGGTTCGTGACTTATTTTAAAGGGGTGTTTGGATTTCATTTATATTTCAAAAAGCTTGGTGTTTTTTTGATGAAAACAACCCTTGTTTGCTCATTTTTATCTATTTCGTGGCTTATACTACGCTTAAAGAGCTTATTTTCGTGTCTTAAATCTGGGCTTATGTGTATGAAGACTGCGAAATAAGTATGATTTTTGAAGGCTGTGAAATATGTCATAGGGATTATTCTATGAAATAAAAAAATAGGTTTATTATGGGATTTATGACAATCTCGATTCATTTAGCGAAATGTGTCATTTTCGGCTCCGAAATAAGCATTTTCGATATACAGGTTATTTCAGCGAAATATGCTTATTCTGCGAAATTAGACAATTTTCGATTATAGGTTATCCAGCGAAATGTGTCATTTTCGGCTGCGAAATAAGCATTTTTGAGTACAGGTTTATTTAGCGAAATATGTCAATTTCGACTATTTCTGTTATTTAAGCATTTTTTGGCTTATTCTGCGAAACATGCACTTTCAAGGCTTATCCTGTGAAATAGGCACTTTCATGTTTATCCTGCGAAATAAGCACTCCAAGGTTCATTGTGTGAAATAAGTATCTTCAAGCTTATTCTACGAAATATGTATCTTCAGTTTATCCTGCGAAATATTTAGCACTTTGTAAAATCCCATGAAATAAGATTTTTATCTTACGATTTTAGTGTCTGATTCATATATTCAAATTGTCTTTTTCTGAAAGCAATTAAGACAATCAAAATAAAAATACCAAAGCAAACACAACACTTTATGCTATACAAAATTCACTAAAACGACAAACGACTATGGATTAGGACTATAAATGACAAGTGATCATGAAATTGATTTGGTATCCCTTATTTGAGATTGAAGTGGGTTTCACGAAGGCTTCTAGTTATTTCATCATCGAGACTTCCTTCTACTTTCTACCCCTTTTCTTCAAGCCCACTTTATCGATTGATGACTTGGTTGAACGTATATTGCTTATGATTGAGACTTGGATTACCTAGTTACACCCGATGTAAGGAGTTACATTGTAGTACTCACGAGTTATAGCTATGAGTTAAAAGAGTTATATTGTAGTACTCAGTGTCACATGCAGATACAGATGTGGATGTTCAAGAGGTGTGGTACTTTTGATACTTTTGATGTTGGGTGTAGGGTACTTAAAGATTTAATCTTGCATTGTTCTTCAATCAACAACAGTGCAAGCTTAAGTAACAAATTTGGGGGATTTTACCTCAGTTTCAAGTTTGGTATATTGGGTTTACTTCACCATGTGGTCACAGCAATAGCCGACAGAATACGAGGTTGGTAAGTTAGCCATAGAGTTAAAGGTTGAGATGTCATCAGCAATTCTCACATGATCTTATTGTGCTATTCCAAGACAATGGTACTTTACAGTCTAAGAAAAATTTTCAAAGTTCTTCAATGACGTTCATAACTTTTCAAGATTTGTGCTTATGACAAGAACTTCTCTAGTATATGGACGTACACGAAAATGATGCTTCTGAGAGTTCGCAACCATCATGGGGGAAAATCATGTACGTGGTGTGGTTTTTCGGGTCAATAAAGAAAGGCTATAGGCATATAAACTATTGGTTTGGAAGATTCATGCAATGTGTACTTTGTTCAACTTCCAGGGGGAAGTAGGGTATTCTACTTCACTTAGTATGGTTTGTGTGAAGTATTATGCATACGTGAGAAGAATTGTTGCTGATTTCTTGCATGTACCCCCGAACGGATATTCACCAAGACCTAATGACAAGTAGCAGTAGTATTTAGTGTGGTTTTACTTCTTCTTCTACAAAATTCCGTTGTGCACGTCAATGACATATGAAGATTGTTCAAGCTATATCAAAGTTTCAGAATCTGCTCAAGATAGGGATGTTAGTTTGGGGGGAAGCTCATTCAGAAACTTCGTCAAAAAGGATTCTATGAAGAAAGCTTTTCAAGACATGTTGCATGGATTGGGGAGAAGTTAATCCAACTCATGCACTCTACAATGGTTCCTGAACAAGTAAAGACACAGAAGATCCAAGCTTCAATACCAGAAGAACTCATAAAACATCTTCAGCATTGGAAGCACTTTGGATGACTTTATTTTGTTATATTTGTATCTGTTAGAAACATTGTAAGTAATCCCGTATGTCCACATGTTGGGAGGAAGATTGTTAGCCTTAAAATATGTCGACTTATACGGAATTACATTAGTTTACTATAGATGTGTCAGGTTAGCATAGTTTGGCGACACAAAGGCTATAAATACCCCTCCTATACTTTCATAGGAGGGTGAGGATTCCCTTTTTCTCTCTATCTTAATAATATGGCAACTTATTTTTTTTATCCTTCCCGGCCTTCAAATCATTGTTCTTGGTTTGAATCTTTAGGTTAACAAAAGTTCATTTACCAAATTGTTTATATTCATAAAAGGAAATGCAATCCATTATTTATTTAAATGATTTTATAACTTAATTCATAAATTTTCTCTACTCTCCCTTGCTTCATCACTTTTACCTCTTCTTTTACGCCATCATCACAATCACAGGAAATCATTCTACGATCAAAACCAAAAAATGCAATAAACTATTTGTTGACGTTGTTTTGCGCGGCATTAGGCTATTATCTATACACCCTTATAAAGTATACATGGCATGAAATATAGTAAGTGTAAAAAAGTTAAATGGACTCATTTTAAAAATAGAGCCAACACGTCAAAAAATGATTCAAAAAATGATCTTTGCTATCTTTTCAGAATTATCTTAATCTGTAAAGGTTACAATTGAAACTTGTAATAACAACTCAAACACTACATTTGCTAAGCAGAAAATTATAAATCTGTTTGGTAAAAACATATAACAGTTCAATTAAACTATCCAAGTAAATAGGATATAAAACTGAATTACACTAAACTCTGTTGAACCACTGACAAACTAAACCATAACCACCGAGAAACCAAATCATAACCACCAACAATCTGCCTAATAGTCTACCAAAGGCCTCTTGGCCCAGCGGTATGTGAGTGATCTATCAACCTAGAGTTTGTGGGTTCAAGTCTCGCTGGAAACATGTGAGATATGTGGCGTAGGTTGTAAAAATTTGTTGTTCAAAAAAGAAATATATCTGATAGTCTTCATAATAGTTTATTTACGAAAAGAAACAGAGAAAAAGGTGCGCGCGCATACAAACGAATGTTACCTTTAAATCATATACATTGATACACACAAAATATAAATAAGTTTGGGACGCAACCGTATTTTGTGAAAAACTAAACAACGTCGGCAATATGCACGCGTAGTCATCTAGTCATTTAATAAAAGGTGAATGGCACAAAAAAGTATCCAATTTAAAGATCATTTCCAATCAAGATACCGCACTTTTTTTTGCATAAAAAGGCGTCCAACTTATTATTTTTACCAATTTTGGTATTTTCATTAAATATTTAACGATCATCTGTTAAGTTTTATATTTCAAGTCCACCGCCGATACCACCACCATCAATCATCGTCGCTTTCCGCCATCCATGCGAGCCCACATCTATCTGTATAAAGCACCGTTCTACACCAACCTACTTCAAACCCTACACTCAAAACTCACAACAGTGGATCAACCCCCTTATCACCCACCCTCACTCCACCCCTCAGTCGCCATCGTCCCTACTACCCACCCCCCCCCCCAATTATCTAGTTCTACTTCCATCCAATTTAAATATTTAACGATCATCTGTTAAGTTTTATATTTCAAGTCCACCGCCGATACCACCACCATCAATCATCGTCGCCACCACCAAGCGTGCCTACCATCATCACTACAAAGCACCGCCTCTACCACCAACCCTACATCAACAGGAATATTTTTGTACAGTACGTAATATAAAAGTTGAGTGAAATCTCACTTGTATTTATCCAGTTAACCTTGTGTTTTACATCTAAGGGTCAACTAAAATACATTGTGTAGCTTAATCATCATAGTTTCTCTACATTTCATTTTTCCAATGGATCACAAGGACAAAATTTATATCGGGCCTAAAAGTGTAAAAAGAAATTACTCCATGCCATTTACTAAGCATAATCAAATTACTTGTTTATCTATGTCATGCACATCTATATTTTCAGTGTTTTACGTTTTACAGAGCATGTAACATGTTGCCCAAACCAATCTAAAGCTTTTGGGTCCCGCTGATCCTTACTCCACTAAAAATGTTAGCCAATTATATCACAGCCTAAGGTAAATAAGGTATATATCGTAACAAACCCGGTAGTGATGGTAGTGGGAGGCTTGGTGGTGGTGACGATGATTGATGGTTATGGTAGCGGCCGGTAGACTTGAAATGTAAAACTTAACGGTTGATCGTTAAATATTAACGAAAATACCCACATTGGCCAAAAAAATAAGTTTGACGCCTTTTTATGAAAAAAATAGTGGAGTACCTTGATTGGAAATGACCATTAAGTTTGATACTTTTTTGTGCCATTTGCCCTTTAATAAAGTATGAACTCATTAAACTATTATAATATTTAATTAAGTACAATTTTTTCTTCATACTTGCTATTTTTATTAATCCATGATCATTACTTATCGTCCTAACTCTAAAATCATGATACGTGCGGTGTTAACATGATTGTACACGAGTGTGTACAAAGTGTGCGTTCGAAGAACGCCTTCAAAATTTAAGGGACTCAAAATGAATACTCTATTATATAAGTATATGCCTTAAAATCACTTTCAACAAATTAAGTGATGTTAACAAAATATAGTTTCATGTTCTAAATGTTTGTTATAATTTAATGCTACGTTGTTACAATACTAGACGAGTACCCGTGCATAGTAATGAGATTTTAACAATACTAGACGAGTACCCGTGCATAGTAATGAGATTTTATGGCGGCAGACAATGATAAAAAAAAGTTTATGAGTTATAAACGAAAAATAATAAAAGTTTTAGATTTGGGATTAAACACTATTTAAACTAACTGAATGAAATTATGGTTTCCATGTATAGTTTTCTTAATTTTTCAACATTCAACAAGTGTAAACCTTTTATGTATAGATATAGATTACACTTTTTGTTTCAATAGTTAATATGATAAATTTTTCATTATTATGTTTAGTTATAACTCAAACATTTTGCACAATGCTTTCGTTAGCTCAGCTACGACCCTGTCTATTAACATAAATGAAGATTAAGATAAATGAATAGTGTATGGCACATGTCAAAGTTGATGTCAAGATATATAAGGGCCCGTTTGTTTTATGGTAATGGAATCAAGTAATGAAATCATTTTATGATTTTAATGTTTGGTTTGTAGTGGGATCCATTATTAGAAATGAAAAGGTGAATCCATACCCATAGAATGAAAGAAGGGTGAAAGTGTGTCTTTCATGATTAATTATCTTTATTTTAATTTGTTCTCTCACATCACATCTCAAATTAAAATAGTTTATTACTTTTTTCTTTTTTCATGTAGGCCCAACATAATTAATAAACAATATAATAATAATAAATTAAAATATTATAATATTTGTTTAAACCCATTCATATTCCATCTATCTATCAAACTCATAGTCATTGTGATTCCGAGCAACAAACCAAACAGGCCCTAAATATATTACAATAATAAGAGCTCCCGGTATGGTGAGTGTTTTTTTGGCGTTTTGGACGAAAACGTGACACGAAAACGTCACAACCACAACAGAAGTAGCGTTTTCGTGTCTCACACCTACATCCCCAGCCCAAATGGTCCCGGAAAACGCGACCTGAAAACGCGAGACACCGTACCGTGTCTCGCGTTTTCATATCTCGCATTTTCGCGTTTATTAATTTTTTAATAGACGTTAGATAACGGTTTTTTTTAAGTAGCCGTTTTTTTTGTTCCATTTTTACCCACTTAAACTCTATAAAAACCCCATAAAACTTATAATTTTTTCACACACTACTTTCTTATACACAACAATATGAATTCCAACAATGATATGCCCGATTTTTACGACTATTACGCTAAACTCGATATGGATCAATATACACAATATTGCGAATATTTAGAGCAATATGAAGCTTTGGAGGATGATGAAGCCGAAAGTTCGGAAAAAAATACTAGTCGATACATAACACGCGAACGAGAATTGGCGGAAGAAAAGTTAAGGCGCGATTATTTTGGGGATGAAAACACGCCACCCATATATCAGGAAGAATACTTTCGAGGAAGGTATCGTATGAGTTCTACACATTTTTTTAAAAACCGTGCATGATATTATGAATTATGATGTTGACCCTCTTCCCGATTACCTCTTATTTTTTAAACAACGCCCCGATTGTACCGGTCGATTAGGTTTTAGTCCTCTTTTGAAATGCACATCTGCCATACGCCAATTGGCATATGGTACATCACCCGATGCATTTGATGAGTGTTTGCAATGTGCCGAACGATGTTCACGTGAATGTTAGGAAAACTTCACTAAAGCGGTGTATTATGTATATATTATATATATATATATATTTATATTATATATAATATATATATATATTATATATATATATATATATATATATATATATATATATATATATATATATTGTATAATATATATAGTGACTTTTTTATAGTGGTTGAAAAATATTTGAGAAAACCTAATTTAGAAGATGTCCAACATATATATGAATTGCATGAAAGGAACACGGGCTCCCGAGAATGCTCGGGAGCATTGATTGTATTCATTGGGATGGATAAAGTGTAAAGGCCTCACATGGTCAATTCAAAAGACTTGATAAAAAAAACCCGACTATAATGCTTGAGGCCGTTGCGGATCAACAATTGTGGTTTTGACATGCATAGTTTAGGGTACCGGGGGGCAAATAACGACCTTAATGTTTTGTATGGTTCACCGTTATTTGATGATCTTCCACTAGATAAAGCTCCAGAAGCTCCGTTTCAAGTAAACAGAAAAACATACGAAAAATGTTATTATTTAGCGGATGAAAAATGATTTGAGAAAACCTAATTTAGAAAGAATGTCCAACATATTATCTATGAATTACATAAAGGAACACGGGCACCCGAGAATGCTCGGGAGCATTAGATTGTATGCATTGAGATGGATAAAGTGCAAAGGCGTCACAGGTCAATTCAAAAGACGTTGATAAAAAAATACCGACTTATAATGCTTGAGGTCGATGCGGATCAACAATTTGGTTATTGATATGCATATATGGGGTAACCGGGGGTGCAAAGAAACGCCATAATGTTATGTTATGGTTCACCGTATATTTGATGCGATCTTCCACTTAGATAAAGCTCCAGAAGCGCGGTTTCAAGAAACAGAAAAACATACTAAAAATGTATTATTTACGGATGGAATTTTCATCCTCAATGGTATGCGTTTGTCAAAGCTGTTTAGTATCTCAAGGCGGATCAAGAAAACAATGTGAAGGTTTAAAAGAGTTCCAAGAAAGTTAAGAAAAGATAATGAAAGAGCTTTTGGATCCTACAAGGGCGGTGGGGAATTAAAAACAACAACCCACACGATTCTAATCAATGAAAAACGAAATAAAAGGAAACATGTTGTTGCATGAAATTTACATACATGATATAGAAGATCAAAACTTACGATATTAGGTGCAATATTGGGCATATAGTACGCTTCTCCCATAAACTAAAATTCAACGTACTTGGTCCGAATGATGCGAGAGACACCGAATGCAAAACAAAGAACTTCCGGGATAAAATAGATTCACGAACACATTCGACACGATATTGTGAAACATTTGTGGAACCTTATAAATTAGTTGTATGTTTTATTTTTACGTAATTTTTTTTATTTAAGTTTATGTATTTTTTTAAGTTTATGTAATGTGTTTTTTTTAATTAATGAAATTTAAATTTGAAGTTTGTAAGTTTTTTTATATATAAATGAATAAAAAAAAGTGGGAAAAGTGAGGTCCTCATAACACAAAAAATTGTGGTGTTGATTAGTGAGGATGTTTTTAGTGTTATGGAGTGTTTTGGTGGTTAGAGACACAGGGCTGTCATCAACACCACTTTTGGGAGTTAGCTACATCAACCTTAACACCAACACCAAAAAAAAACCTCTAACCATAACACCATAACACACTTTTTTGGGACTCACTTATTTTTTTTCCTCAATTTTAAAAATAACTAAATTCATTTCATTCATTAAAAATAAAAATTACAATACTAAATAAAATAAAAATACATTCGTAAATTAAAAAAAACAATCGAGAATAATAAAAAAAAAATACTCGTCGGAGTCGTCGGTTTGGTTCGAATCCCTCGGCATTTGCGATCGTAATTTGTCTTTGATTTGTTTTTTTTGCAACTTGATCCAATACGCGTCGTCGAGAGACAAATCCTTCATGCTAAGGGCGAGAAATCGCAACTCTTCCAAACGCGTGATCGTCCGGTATTTTTCTTTCGACACCTCAAAAGTCTTTTCGGCGGCTTCCTGTTTGAGACGAAGCTCGTGAGACATAAAGTCACCGAAATCGCAACTCTTCCAAACGCGTAAACGTTTGTTTTTTTCTTAAACTAGCCGTTTGGAATTTTTTAATTTTTTTTAAAACAAAAACTAGCCGTTGGCTAT
The DNA here is from genome assembly GCA_026074375.1 of Tanacetum coccineum. Classification (NCBI taxonomy): domain Eukaryota; kingdom Viridiplantae; phylum Streptophyta; class Magnoliopsida; order Asterales; family Asteraceae; genus Tanacetum; species Tanacetum coccineum. The sequence continues at coordinate 28,902 of BQNB010003398.1, forward strand.
TGTTTTTTTAAAAAATATTTTTTTTAAATATTATATACTAGCCGTTAGGCCTTTTTTTTTAATTTTTTATTTTTTTTATAAAACTTGCAGGTTTGCTACGTGTTGGCGTTAACGTGGGCTTGCACACCGTGCCCCTTGTTCACAGCCGGGTATCATAATGCCGGCAACGGCGTTGGTTTGGCACCCAACGCCGTCACCACACCGTGCCCTCTTATGTGAAAAAGTGGTGATGCGGCACCACTTTTTCCACGGCTTGAGCCCACGGCACCAAACCATACCCCGTGCTCTAAGACTTGCTGAAATAGTCGTGAAAATTATATTTATCTTTATAAGTAATTAAACGTTTAAATTCAATAATTACACAATACATATGGTCAATGTGTACATATGAAAAATGGAATTTATACGTTAAAAGAAAATATGCTGTTCCACTTCAATATGAACTAAAAGGACATAACTTTTTTATAAATCATATTGGCATATTGATCTAACCCGAGTTATACAAATGACATAATATAGAAAAATATCGCATAAAAATATATGCTTTAAACGTTGTCGTAATGCTCTGCGTCATATTATCAACATTGAGTGTAACACATTGTTGACAATATATGATGTTAGAGAAGACGTTAAAGGGTAAAGTGAGTCACATTGATCAAACAATCTTTGAACCTTAAATTTTCTTTGATCTTTGCTTGTGATGGAAACTTTATTTAGTACTGAAAAAGTTTTCAATCAAAGTAAATGGATTTTTCAATTATTATTGTGCTTTTGTCCGGCGGGGCTGTTCTCTCATGTGATTTTGTGTGGCTCATTTTTTTGTGAGGCCTACTGTGTCCCATGGGATATTTTTCAGTCTGCTTCTTTTTCTTTAATATGTCATGTAGTTTTCAGGTTTTTTTTCTTTTCAAAAAAATGTAGTTTTCAAGTGTTTGTATTATTTGAGGTCATTTCATTAGAAAAAGAAAAACATCTTACATTATTACTATACTATTATATCTATAATACAAAACCCGACTAACCAAAGGCCTCTTGGCCAAGCGGTATTTGAATGGCTCATCAACCTAGAGGTTGTGGGTTCAAAACTCGTTGGAGACATGTGAGTTAGAAATTGTGAGATAGGTGGAGTTAGTTGTAAAAAATTTGCTGTTCTAAAAAAATTAAAAAAAAAACACAAAACCCGACTCAAAGTTACTATTAACAAAATAAAATTATGATTTTTTGCCACTTTAATGTCAATAAAGAAAACATATTACATATAAAGTTAATGGTTATGTTCTTGATTTATTTTGAATCCATTTTGAACCAAATGACCTAAGTACATCTCTTGTTTCTTCATCCTCTTACTACACATCTTTATTTGTGCATGTACTTTGAGAAACATGTTAAGGGAACCATCTTAATGAAATCGAAAACAAACCAAGGACTACAATGGCTTATATTTTTAACTGCATAAATGATAATGCATTCAACATATTAGATATAACATCTTATTAACAAAAGAGTTACCAAAAAGAAACAAAAAAATGATAATAATAAATTAAAGGGTTAGAAGATTTACCGTTGAAATGAAAATGAAGTGAAGAAGACTAGAAATTAGAGAAAGAGAAATGATTGTTGAACGTGTTTACAGTCCAAAAGTAGATAAGTGCTGCGAGGGTTGGATTTATATTGTAAAACCCATCGTGTATTTTTTGGCATTAGGTTAAGTTTATTATTACTAACGTAACTTTCTCAATTTTCAGACATCTAGATAACAGCTTTGAATATTGACCTAATTTATAGTCATTTCAACCGGTCTAATTTATGACGATAGCAGCATTAATGAACTGAAGGATTTTACCAATTAAAATAAATAATTACTTTTTTAATTTCCACTCGACTTTTATTTTCTTAATAATTTCCACCTAGACATGATCATTTTACCTGTATTGTCATAATTTAAAAGATTATTGATTGACTAGATTGACGCTAATATATTTAAAGTTGGCTGAATTACAACAGAAGTTTAAAGTCGACATGTGACGGGAGTTCGGTAATATACAGCCTACGTTAAAAAAAAAAAAGAAAAAAAATGACGTGTCGGTCATTTTTTAGTTCAACCAGCACCTAAACGGTCATATTATCTATATCGTCATAAATTTGAAAGATTCAATGACTATATTGGTAATATTCAAAGTTGGTTACCTATATGTGTAAAATTTAAAAAGTGCGTTGTTTAATATTTATGACTTAACAACTTTGCATTATGCAGGACTCAACAAATATGGGCTCTAACTAAAACTTGGGGTGTGCAGGGAAGAAAGAAAACGAAAAACCGGATACACCAGTACGAACGAAGCCGAACTGAAAAATAAACCGAACCAAACTAATAACTGAACCGATTCACAAAAATTCGCAACCGAACGATAATAATTAATTTCGCAGGTTCTCGGGGTGATTATGGGTTTGACACCTCAGAACAGATATACAGAATTTATTATATATCATCAGATATATATATATATACTTATTATTCTATATATATATATTATATATATTATATTAAAATATATATATATATATATTTTATATTTATATATTAAATATATAGATACATATATATATATAACATTAAATGTTCCTTGAATAATATAAAAAAACTTTTTTATCGTTATAATAATAATTTTTTGTGTACTATTATCTATGTAATTATAATTTTTTTTTTAAAAACAATTAGTGGGTTATTCGGGTCAACCCGAGAACCGAACCGAATTCGAATTCGGTTTTCCGTTCGGTTGAATTCTAGTTCGGTTCGGTTCGGTTTTCGGGTTGACCCAAAAAAAAACCGAACTAACCGAATAACCCGATAACCAAACCGATCAATACCCCTAACTAAAACGGGTTTGCAAAACTTTGGGCTAACTAGTGAAATGGGTCATAGCAAATTATGTAAAGCATAATTTTTCTTTCAAAGAAGTGGGTTTGTTTGGCGAAAATAGCAGAAGTAGCGGTTAGCTATAGCGATATGCAGTAAGCAGAGTAAACAGGAAGCGGTAGCTATATGTTTTCATAATGTGTTTGTTAACATAGCTATATGTCTGTAATTATTAAGTGTAAACGCTAGTTGCTAGAAAATGCTCCTTTAAGTAGCATTTTGATTTGGAGCGTTTAGAAAAATTAGGAATGCTGGTTGCTTGTTGCCAAACAATCATTGTGTACAAAATGCTAAACGATAGTTGCTAGTTACTTGAAAACGCTCCTTAACGCTCGCTTTCAAACATACCCGTGTTATTTAAAATTAAAAGAAAATTATTATTGCAAAACTCGTAAATCGGTAGTCGGTCCATCGATCCCCTTGTAGCTTGTAATTGGTGTAGGCAGGATTAATATGTGATTAATCGTACTGGCATTTCATGGAAATTTTTGGTATTTCCAGCGAGTTTTTGGTACTTCCAGTGAGTTTTAGGTATTTACGGCAAGATTTGTCTTATACCAACAACTTGTAATAGATATAAACAATGACTATAAGTGGTTAAAACAAGTTTTTGGCATGTTTATGTTATTTTCGGTAAGATTTGCATGTTTCCAATAAGTTTGATGACCATTGATCACCGTTAACCTCCGTTGACCGATTTATTTAACAAATTTGCAAAAATCGAAAAGGTTGGTTGCCGATTAACGCCTAGATGGCGATTAATCGACAGTATAGACTTTTTATGCAACACTCAATAATAAAAAAATAATAGTTTCAATTGTTTTTAAAGTGGGACTTGAGATAGATGATATTAAAGTTTTGAATCACTCTCCCATAAAGCAAGCCAAAACACATTTTTCTAAGAGTTTTGCTACATCCACAAAATTTATAAAAAAAATCCACAAATATGAGTTGGTTATATGTGATTAGTGGCTTTTGCTACATTTTTTCTCTCTTCTTTTTTATTCCACCAATCATACATAGCCAAATCATATTTGTTGATGTTTGTGTGTATAAATTTTGTGGATGTAGCAAAACTCTTTTTGTAATCTAAAGATACACCGTTTTTAATTATAAAAAAGTACACATACAACTAAGCCATGGCTTACGTCATGCCCATGGCTTGAGTTTTAACATGAAGGGGTAACATTGTCATAACTTAACCTTTGCGGCACAAAAGAGTAACGTGACGGTGTAAGTTGTTAATACAAATAATGTCTAAAAACGTTATTTATATTTTTCGACTTCTCTACGTTTTGATAATTACACAATGTAAAAACATTCTACGTAAAATTAAACGTAAACAAGTTATTAGTCATAAATTTCTATTTCGACGTAAATCACTCAAGGAATGAACAAACAAATGATTAACTTGCTAAATGATCAAATTAATACATTTTTGTCTTAAACTTTATATTTTTACAAATGTAACAAAATCTTTTTACGAAAATAAATCAAGTTTTCCCCCTAAAAACATATAAAACCTGAAGCAGAAAACATTTCCCCAGAAAAGGATAAAAATGGGAGCGTCCTATAATTGTCGGCCCCCATATAGGCTTGCTGGTCCCATATTGATATGGGGACCATTTGGCTTAATTATGAGACAGCTTAATTATGGGACCGCCAGACATACGACTCCCATTCTTTGCCTATAAATAGTGAATCATTTCCACACTGTTTTTCACCTTTTTGCACATAGTTTTTCTCTGTTTTTAATCAGCTTACATATCTTTTAGTCTTTGATCATTTAACTTGTTTAAACATTTGTTTACAAGTGATCCAATCTTTCCTCTCCAAGTGCAAGAGAAGAATACTCGTAATTGTTAGGATACGTAGTATTATAGATTAGTTTTTGCATACGTAACGTTGTTACGATCTCGTTGTAATTTGTACATCAACCACATAACCTCTAATCTGGTGTAGTAGTTAGATCAGGTAGATCGTGTTAGTACTATAGTTGAGAAAATACGTGAGTGAGCGGTTAGTATTTTAGTCCTTAAAATGCACTTGTGAGTGGTAGATTAGTTCTAGCTAAGATTAGAACTCGACATTTAGCTTAGTGTCCAAAATTGATATAAGCGACGATTGTACGGTTTTCTCCGCCTGATGGGAGCTTGTTGACATAGTGTCAGGAATATTTTAGATAGCGAAGTTGTTGACATAGTCGCTCGAGAAATTAAAACATCCCACCCCCCTATAGTCCATTGCTATAACCTGTACTGAATGAACTTTCGGGAAAATTATAGGAGTATGGTTCATGTGACACTCACTACTTCTCAGAAGACTGCAGGACAAACGCAAAGTTCCTCTGTCTATTCTAACTTTACAAGCAAGCTTCTCAACCTCGAGAACGTGTCTCCAGCTGAATATACTCTGGCTTCTATGATGGACACCACTGCTCAACAAACATCATTTACTGTGATCATAACAACTCCTCTACCACCTCCTTCAGTAATTCCTCTAACACCACAAGCAACACCAACACCTGCACCAACAATTCCTGCTCCAACAATTCCAGAATCAACAACATCTGTTCTGGTTCTTCCTGATTTTGCCTCTGTGTTCCAATTCAACCAGCGTGTCTCTTCCTTGGAACAAGAAGTCTCACAATTCAAACAAGTTGATAATTCTGCTCAAATCATTGAATCTTTCAAGTCACAAGTTCCTGCACTCGTAGATGAACATCTTACTAACAGACTTGGATATGCTGTTCAAACTGCTTTCCAGTCATACAAGGTAGAGTTTAAGAAGGAAGCTCAGGCTGAGCAAGAAAGATTCATTGAGATAATAGACAAATCAGTGAAAGAGATGGTCAAAGATGAAGTCAAGAGTCAACTTACAAAGATTCTTCCAAAGAAGATAGCTGACTTTGCCACTCCATTGATCGAAAGCACCGTTGCTGACTCACATGAAAGAGTGGTCTTGGCTAAATCCTCTTCTCAACCAAAGTCTACATATGAGGCAGCTGCAACTCTTACCGAATTTGAATTGAAGAAGATTCTTCTCGACAAAATGCAAGACAGTAAATCGTATCGAGCTGCTCCAGAACACAGAGAACTCTACGATAGTCTTGCTAAGTCATATAAGCTTGACAAGGATCTCTTTGACACATACGGTGAAGCATATTCGTTAAAGAGAGACCGAGAAGAAAAAGACAAGGATGAAGACCCCTCCGCTGGACCAGACCGAAGGGAGAAAAGAAGGAAGACCGACAAAGATGCAGAATCATCTAAGGACCCAAAGTCGAAGGGATCTAAGTCTTCACACAAGTCAACCGGCAAGTCTGCTCATACAGAGGAGCCAAGACATGACTCGGGCATGCCACATGATCAAGAGTTTGACACGGGTAACAATGATGATCAACCCGTTGTCGAGGCTACAAAGGATGATTGGTTCAAGAAACCAGACAAGCCTCTAACTCCTGATCGTGAATGGAATAAAAGACAATCAGTTGACTTCAGACCGCCCCAGACTTGGATTAGCTGCATTGCAAAAGAAAAAGAACCTCCTCGCACGTTTGATGAGCTGATGAGCACTCCGATCGACTTCTCGGCATTTGTCATGAACAAGCTCAAGATTGAGAATCTGACACAAGAGACTTTGGTTGGACCTGTTTATGACCTTTTGAAAGGCACTTGCAAAAGCTTCATCGAACTCGAGTATCATTTTGAAGAAGTCTACAAAGCAGTAAATGATCGACTTGACTGGAACAACCCAGAAGGACAAGCTTATCCATTTGATCTTAGCAAGCCTTTGCCATTGATTCAAGATGAACGAGGTCGTCAAGTGATTCCTGTGAATTACTTCATCAACAACGATCTCGAGTACTTAAAAGGTGGAAGCTCAAGTAGGAAATACACGACTTCTACAACGAAAACAAAGTCTGTTATGTATGATAATATTCTAGGCATCGAAGATATGGTTCCAACACTATGGAGTCCAACCAAGATGGCCTATGATAAACATGCCATTTGGGGAGTCTCACACTGGGGTCCCAAAAGGAAACGGTATTATGGATATGCATGTCATTTCGAGTCTAATCATGATGTGTTCTCTACCAAAAGAATTATTGGCGTTACTCACGTTGAAGTTGAAAAGTGGTATGATTATGGGTATATAAAGGAGATTGAAGTTCGAAGAGAAGATAACCAGCTATACAAGTTCAAGGAAGGTGACTTCCGAAGACTAAATCTACGTGATATTGAAGATTTGCTGCTTCTCTTAGTTTAGAAGAAAATCTCAAATTTGGAAAAAGATGTCCTCTATGATCTGAATGTAGCATTGCGGATGTTCACCAGACGCATTGTGATTCTCAAGCGGGTGGAAGACCTTCAACTGGGAGTCAAAAGCTACCAGAAGAAGTTGAATATCACCAGGCCACATACATTCAAATCAGGCATCACCAAACTGACCCCATACACTGCTTACAACGATCCTCAAGGAATAATTTATCAAGACAAGATCAAGAGAAACAGGTTGATGCGCTTGGACGAGCTTTACAAGTTCTGTGATGGGACGCTCAACGATGTCAGATCTGTGCTTCATGATATTGCCAACAACTTGAGGATGAAGTATCTGCCAAAGAGAGACTGGAATAGAAAGGACAGGAAAAGGTCCCGCATCATGATCAAGGCGATCGATGAACTGCTGTTTGAAAGACGGTTGATGCGGAATTTGGAAAGATTCATTGGTGGCAGAGAATACGGGAATGACCTCAGGCTGCTCGAAAGAACAATATGACTTAGTCATATGTTGTTCTACTTCAATTCAGGTCATTCTTGTGTTAATTATAATCTTGTGAATATGTACAAAGTAGAATAAGACAATAATAGGCATATATAGTGTTTGAGTATGAATTTTCAAGAATTTCTTAGTAAATTCAAAAAATTTCAAATTCACATACTCAAACACCGTATAATATACCTCACAATTTGAGGGGTAGCATTAATATGTTCCTAATATAGCTTGTGAATAATCAAGAACATTTCTCTCCCAAATTTTCCTTAAACATATTTGAATCATTTGGTATCCAAAATATCAAAGGATTTGAAATTTTTGATAAGGAGAGAAAATGTTGTTAGGAATATTGTAATAGTTAGTTACTACTAGTAGGTATGTAGTTCCTACTGGCAAGGATAACTTCATAGTTAGTGCTGGCAGACCAAATATGGTTCCTGCTGGTAGAACAATAGTTAGTCCTGGTAGAGTCAAATAGTTATTCCAGGATAAGGTTTTAGTTAGTTAGAGATGAGGATATGCATGAGCTAAATTAGGAAGAGTCATGCATATTATTCTCACGTGTTTTTAGTAGATGCCGTTTAGGGTTTCACCACTACAAAAAGAACCCACGGCTTAGGGAAACAAACAGATCCAGAAAACATAATTCTCCTTGTTCATTAATAGAAATCCATAGAAGGATCTTTTAGTTTTTATCAGTCATGTTCTTCTTATAGTTGTGTCTATCTTCGGTGAATTAGCTTTTCTAAGCAAGTGTCTCTTCTTGTGTTTAGCTTGTGATTACATAGGCTTTCACCATCCTTAACAGGCAGTAAAGATCTATCTGAGAGTGGGATCCAATTGCAACACCTTCAAGAACTTGTTTAGGATCTTTTGGTTTCAAACATGTTTGTTGAATTACCTCAAACCCTCCATCAAGTGTTGATGGCCCAGCCCCTGATGTTATTTTTCCCATTTGCTGAAGTAGTAGGCTCCAGAAACCCATTGCATGCAACCGGTTCACGGTTCACCTTCCTCAACAACTGTTGACCAAGATGCACCATCACCTAGTAACTCACAGACAACACCCGAAACTCAATCTCATGTCATTTCTAACGATGTTGAAGAAGAGAATCATGAGTTAGATGTTGCACACATGAATAATGATCCATTCTTTGGCATTCCAATTCTAGAAAATGATTCTGAAGCATCTTCTTCTTCGAACGTTATTCCTACTGTTATGCACATTGTTGCTCCTAACTCTGAACATGTTAACAAATGGACTAAGGATCATCCTTTAGAAAACATCATCGGTGAACTCGAAAGACCTGTTTCCACCAGAATCCAACTTCATGAACAAGCCTTATTTTGTTACTATGATGCTTTTCTCACATCAGTTGAACCAAAGAACTATAAAGACGTATTAACTCAAGCATGTTGGATTGAAGCAATGCAAGAGGAGCTTAATGAATTTGAACGTCTTGAAGTCTGGAAACTCGTTCCTCGTCCAGATAAAGTCCCAGAGGCATCTTTTTAAATCAGTCTAAATATGCTCTAGAATCTTTGAAAAAATATGGTATGGAATCTTGTGACCCCGTGGATACTCCAATGGTGGAGAAATCCAAACTGGATGAAGATCCACAAGGGAAAGCCGTTGACCCTACACACTATCGTGGAATGGTTGGCACCCTTATGTATCTTACAGCTAGTAGACCAGACCTTACATTTGATGTATGCATGTGTGCCCGGTATCAGGCAAAGCCTACCGAAAAGCACTTACATGCTGTAAAAATAATCTTTAAATACCTACGAGGAACCATTAATCGGGGACTCTGGTATCCAAAGGATTCTTCTATTGCTCTAAAAGCTTTTACAGAAGCTGATCATGCGGGTTGCCAAGATACTAGACGAAGTATATCTGGCAGTAGCAATTATTGGGAGATAGGATTGTTAGTTGGTCCTCCAAAAGGCAGAAAATCGTTGCGATATCCAGTACGGAAGCTGAATATATAGCCTTGTCTGGCTGTTGTGCTCAAGTCCTTTGGATGAGATCACAACTTACCGAATATGGCCTTGGATTCAATAAAATTCCAATGCAATGTGATAACAAAAGCGCTATTGCCTTATGTTGCAACAATGTTCAACATTCTTGATCAAAGCATATCGACATCAGATTCTACTTCATAAAAGAGCAAGTTAAAAATGGAGTAGTAGAGCTTTACTTTGTCAATACGGAGTATCAGCTAGCAGACATCTTCACTAAAGCCCTTGGGGGAGATTGTTAGGAATACGAAAGTATCGGTCACTTCCATTTTGATAGCTCATTTAGTAATCTTTGGAAACTCACTAAGCTAGTGTTACCAAAGCCCAACGAAGGCCCATAAAGCCCACGCCAAGCTAGGGCAACACCGGCCAAAGGGTTGTATAAATACCATCTCCATGCCTTGGAGAGGGTGTTGGTTGATTTGTAATCCCATTTATCATATTACATTTTTTCTCATTTCTCTCACTTTGCATCTCATCCAACCGTCCTCTCCCTCTCTACTTTCTTCATTTTCATGTATGTTATAAGAGATTACTAGTATTCTTCAAGTAGCGTTTTCCATCTTTTGTGGCAGATCAGAATGGTCCATACACATCTGTGTGTACTAAGTCCAATAATCCTTCACCTCTTTCACACGATCATGTGAATGGTGATTTAGTCATCTTGCCCAATAAGCAAGACTCACATACATCATTCGATTTGAAGTCGAATGATTCCAACACTCCATTCTTTCGAAGTTGGGTGATGCGTTTCTTGTTTACGTGCCTAAGACAGGAATGCCACAATTTTGATTTATCAATCTTATTAGACGAACCAACATTTAAAATCACATTGCCAATATGACTAATACATACAACAGTTTCATATATGCCTTTGCAATAAGAAGCTTTCAACATAAAACAACCATTTGAATAAACTAAAATATCTCCATTCTTATTATCAAATAAAAATTTATAACCATCCTTAAACAAAGCATGAAATGAAATAATGTTTCTTGTCCTTTCTGAAGAATAATAGCAATTATTTTAACCTATCTTAACTCTAGACTTCAGCATGAGCCAGTACTTTCCAATCCTTGTCACAGGCGTGATTTTCCTGTTTCCCATGACTAAGTTGAGCTCTCTATGCTTCAACCACCAACTTTCCTTTAGACCCTGTAAAATAGTGCAAATGTGAGTACCACACCCTGTATCCAGGACCCACGAATCCGAAGTTATAGTATTGTGGAGTTTGATCATAAACATACCTGAGTGACTACCCTTTTCGACCTTTCCGTCTTTAAGGTCCTTCAGATATTTTGGGCAGCTATGCTTCCAATGCCCCTTTGTGTTGTAGTAGAAGCACACTGCTTCCTTTGGATCGCTTGTAGGTGCAATCTCAGATTCAGCCTTTCTCTTAGACCCACGATCGAACTTTCCTTTTATGACCTTTCCTTTCCAGTTGGAATGAGAAGTCGTTCTTTTCTTTGCATTATGACCAACAGTCAATACAGGAGCTGATAAAGTAGAGGGCACCTCAATTTTCTTGATCCCTTGCTCAGCGGTTTGCAACAAGCTATGGAGTTCCATTATTGAGGTCTCTTTCCTGTTCATTTGATACGAAAGCACAAACTGATTATAATCGCTGCAGAACCGGATAGGATATGTTTGATGAGCATTCAGCAGCGAACACCATGATCAAGAAAACAAGATCCAATCTGTCAAAGTACCCTTTCATTTCTAAGACGAAAGCACAAATAGAGGCTCCAGGTTTCGGTTTACAAGCCATGAGGGATTTAACAACATCAAGGCGTTCTTTGCTTGCCTTTGCCTGAAACATTTCTTTGAGCTGTTGGTTCATTTCATAAGCCTAAGTGTTCTCAAAAGTCTTTTTTAGTTCAGGGCTCATGGAAGATGCCATGATGCATGACACTTTGTTTGAATCATCATAGTGCTTTTGGTGAGCTTCAATCTCTTCTTGGGTTGAATCATCATCGATTGTGGGAATTTGCTCATCGAGAACATACTCTTTGTTCTCGTACCTTAGGGTGAACCTAAGTTCTCACATCCAATCCATATAGTTACGACCGGTGAGTCTTTCCCTCCTAAGAACTGAGAGTAATGAGAAGTTTGAGTTATGTGCGGGATTGGGAGCAGGAGGATTGACACCATTTTCAATAGACATCTATAAGATAAAACAGTTTTAGTTAGAATATACCTTAATTAATTACCCAATTTTAAATTTAAGGCTAGAATCCATATTTTAGATTCGTTTATAAAGAGGGTTGCCGTAATCACATCACGAATTTATTTTAGGTAGACAATGTCTTTGTCAATTTCATTCTCTTTGAAATTCCTAGTTCTTTTGAGATTCATTGATTTTGATCAATGACATGTTAATCTCGGATATGCTCATCTACTATTCATGACTGGGATGCCGAGGATCATGAATAAGATGGTAAATTTAACCATACAAAAACCCGTGTGGTTCCCGGCTCGAGTCTGCTCGAGAATCGCGAGTCCCACATCACCTATCACTTATGTTCTCTTATTATGTACCGGTAAACCACACGCGCTCCATTAATAGCCCATATAAGAGATGTGCGGTTTTTATGGGTTAGCATACTATTCACATTTGCTATATCTAAAACAGGAATTTTGTTTTAGTACTTTTAAATTTATACTTTTAATCTTGACATCATCCTATCAAAAGTTCTCGGTAGCTCTATTGAACGCACAAAGAAGCGGAGAAGCGGGTCAGCGCGAAGCATATTAAAAACCCGACTTCTTTGGGGAAGCAAAACGACCCGCCTTATACCTCTCTTATAGTTTGTTCACTATGGGTGAGCCGATTTATCAATTGACTAACGATGCATTTAAATTTAATGATACATATACAATATAGTAATTATAATATGTATAAGGTTTCTATTAAACATTTTAAAGTTTTGGGTTCTATTTTAAACAGTTTAAAATTTTAGGGGTATATTTTAAACAATTCAAAATATAAGGTTCTAAAATGTAAATTCATATTAACATTCAATGATCACAAGACAATAACTTAATATTCAATTATTTATACTTATCACTGATAGATAATTAAGTGCTAATAGAATTAAGCGCTAATAGAATTAAGCTAAGGCTCTGATTACCACTGATGGGTTTTCTCTTCTTTAACTAGATTAACATAAAGCGGAAACACACATACATACATACATACATACATACATACATACATACATACATACATACATACATACATACATACATACATACATACATGCATGCATGCATGCATACGTACATACATATACACATACGTACATACGTACGTACGTACCTACGTACGTACCTACGTCCATACCTACGTACATACATACATACATACATACATACATACATACATACATACATACATACATACATACATATGTACGTACATACGTACCTACGTACATACATACGTACCTACCTACCTACATACGTACCTACGTGTGTACCTACGTACGTATCTACCTACGTACATACATACATACCTACATACGTACGTACGTACGTACCTACGTACCTACGTACATACGTCCATACGTACGTACCTACGTACATACGTACACACATACGTACGTACCTACGTACATACATACGTACGTACCTACATACATACATACATACATACCTACGTACATACATACCTACATACGTACGTACATACCTACGTACATACATACGTACGTACATACGTGCGTACGTACCTAGATACATACATACCTACGTACATACGTACATACATACATACGTACCTACGTACATACATACGTACGTACGTACCTACATACATACATACGTACCTACATACATACGTACCTACGTACGTACCTACATACATACATACATACCTACATACATACATACATACATACATAGATACATACATATGTACATACGTACGTACGTACATACGTACGTACATACATACATACAATAAGCTCACCAAAAACATAATAAATTCAGATATCTTTTTCTAAATCCTAAAATAAGATTTATCACCAAGTACCTAAGCAAGTAAGATATTTTGATATAAGTACGAACGATATTTAGTTCCTTACAACCACACGGCAGCGTGTAATTAAGCTACTTATGATTACCATTTACTTGGATACTCTGGTAAACGGACAAGTAAGGTAGTATGAAGACTATTACAAGGCTCCTAAAAGTGTATTACATGCATTCAAACACTTAAGAGGTGATCAACCATATTAGGGCAAGGTAGTATGAAGACTATTGCGATGGTATCCTTTCTACACAATCACGTTTCTCTAAACGTCTATGCTAATGTAATATCTTAAAGCTAGTTTTCTAGAGCCTAACGTGCACACCACCAACACGAAGCAATAGTAAAAGGAATTACAAACCAAGTTTCATGCAATCATAAGAAAACACTAATAAATTTAGCCTAACATGTTAATAAAAAGTGAAGAACAATTAATCAAACAATACATAGACATGAAGATTAAACGATAAAAGTACTTCACTTGATTAAAACATGGAGTAATGGTGAATACAATAGGGTTAAGAAACCCTAAAAATGTCTGCAAAATCGTTCCAAAAGTATTGCCCACGAATTCCTCTAAGTTCCCCCCCCCCCACTAAAAACCCTAAAACTATGGCTATATTTATAGGAAAATAATCGCAACGGCGTCACTTATTAATTGCGACTCCGTCAACCCGCTGAATCTTCAATAGGCTTTTTTAAGTCAGCTACTTCAGACGCCGTCACCAATAATCTTGACGCCGTCTCTTGGGCCTTCTAATGCCATCACAAGTTTTTGTGACGCCGTCTCCACGCACTGTATGCCATTATGATATCAACTTTCGTGTAGAGTTGTAATCTTCTCCGTTTCTTCCCAAAATGAGTCCAACTCACGTGTATTTCCTCCAAATTTTATCCAAGTGCTAAAAACACAAATAGAAACGATTAAGCACGTATTTATAGCAATTTGCATAATGTAGGGGGTTAAATGACCCTGAAAAAGTGTATAAAATGACACCTTATCGAATACCCCTACACTTGGGATTTGCTTGTCCTCAATCAAATGAGTTTTTCTACCTAGTTAATGGTAGTATCGAGGGCATTTAACTTACTCTTTAAATATATTTATGACACAACCAAATAAACCTCGTAATTAAAAGCACGAATAATCTATTCAAGAATTCCTTAAAGAAATTCCCTTTCGGTCGTCCCGTAATACATAATATAAGAAAATGAAAAGGATAGGCTCACAGGCGTGTACTAAGGTGATCTTGCACTAAAAATGAGTGTGAAGCAAGGGTGTTGGGTAGTTATATGATCAGGGGGACCATTATAACTATACAAAATACATATTTAAAATAAGGGTTTATCCTAATGCCTCTTATCATTTAGCAAATCCTAATCACACAAATGCAATACTCACTAGCGGTCTCAGGTTGCATTACTAAAACAAGTTCTAAAATTTAATACACTACCGGTACACTCTCATAATCCTAACTGATACCAATGCTCCAGAAAAAGCGATAAAACCACACATATTCACCCAAATCCATGAACGAGACACGTATGATTACTCAAATCCTTAACTCGAGCAAGCTAAAGATTAAAATTCATTCGGATGTTCCTTCCATCTGTATGTGCCTTCCATCTGGTGCCTTTTATATCGCCTTCCATCTAGCCTTTCATCTGGCTTTCCATCTGGCCCTTCATCTGGCCTTTCATCTGGCCTTTCATCCGGCCTTTCATCCAGACCTTTCATCAAGCAACTAATTTACAGCGGCCTATCCAGTGGTCCATAAGTTGGTGCTTCGTTAGACATATCGAGTCTATCAGACCATATACGTCAACACGTATATTAGTGTTAGGATCATAAAAGTGTCGATTATGATACTTTAGGTGGTTTTAATTATTATTAATGTTCTTACTTTATTTCATAAGTAGAAAGTAGTTTGTAATAAGGAGAAATATGCTTAAAGTGAAAAATAGCATATTATCCAAAGAATATGGACTATATTGCAAATTAGGAAAAATAAAGGAAGGGAAGCTAATACTCTCTCTCTCCTATAAATACCCACCTAATCAACATTAGGTGGTTAAGGCTTGTAACTCTCACTTTCCCTCCCATTTCTCTTTTCTTTATAAAATTTGAAAATTGTAAAAGTCTTGCCTTCCTCTCTTAATTCTCTCTATTCATAACCGTTCTACATTGTGTGATTCAAGATAAAACATGACCTAACAAGTGGTATCATACTCCATTAGAGATTGAGAGTGATCTATCTTGTGATCGAGTGCGTTATCGAGGATGACGTGATTGAATTCGGTGAAATCCGGTACTTTCGAGAGATTATTTGAGCTTATTGAGCATTTTCGACATCCTATATACGATTAAACTTGTTTTTGACATCAATTATGGATAAGACTTGATCGTTTTGGTTTGATTAAGTAATTTCGGTATCCTTTCGTTCGTTATATACAAATTCGACAAGGTATTTGATCGATTCGAAGGTGTTTATCGAAGTTTTATCATTTTCAAAAGTCTTATTGTTGTTTGATTGAGTTTTAATAGTTATAGGTGTTTTTGGTTTTATCAAAAAAACGTGTATTAGGTGTTTTTTTATCAAATTCGGAAGTTGTTATCAAGATTGCGCTTGTACACAAGTTTTTGGTTTGATCGAAAATTGTGTATTAGGTTCAAGTCTCAAATTCGGAATCAAGTCTAAGAGTTGTAATAGATACACAATTTATCGGTTTTATCGAAATTGTGTTAAACGGTAAAGAGGATCAAGTTTGACATTATAATACGGATTTTTGAATCGTAGAGTGATCATTTCTTTCGGTTTTATCAAAATTGTGATCATTTTCGGATTCTAAGTGTGAAAAAACACATAATCGGTTTCATCGAATTTGTGATATTCATCTTCGAAAACACAGTAAACGGATCATGTTTCATCAAAATTGATATTATTACGGTTTTATCGTGATTACTATATAGAATTTTGATTGAAACGGTTTTCAAAAAGTGTGAATATCGAATTTTGAGTTGTCCGAGTTTAGTTTTGTTCGAGAAACATTCTGAAATTCATTTTATCGAGAATAGTGTTGTCCGAGATATACTGTGTCCAAGATTCAAATTTGGGGTATTTTCGACAACAGTTTTATCGAATTTTGGGGATTCTAGACAAGTTGCTCAATTCTGAATTTGGCTATTGAATTTGTGACATTTGTCTTATCGAATTTGTTAAATTCGGCAAGGAGTCAAACTCGACAGTTTGAGAAATTTCTGGTTAATCACAAATAGAATTCTTTTTCGTCTACAAAGATCCAATCTTTGAGTCACAAGATATGTCGACTTCTAATACACATCAACAATCTCTTGCTGATTTCGGTTCTGAGACTAGACTTCCGATGCTTGAAAGAGGCAGTTATATACCATGGGCAAGTCGTTTCAAAAGGTACCTCAATCGAAAGAGAGAAAATAGAAAGTGGCTTAACAAGGCAATTGATGAAGGTCTATATGAGTTTAAAGAATTCACTCCATCTAAAACTAAACCACCAAGGATGAAAACAGAAAAGGATTTAACAGGAGATGATTTGAAATACTATGAAGCCGAGATTGAAGCAATAAATTTGATTTTAATCTCTATTCCAAATGACATATATAACTCTGTGGATGCTTGTACCATTGCACAAACCATGTGGCAAAGGGTTGAACGTTTAATGCAAGGAACTGTGCAAAACAAAGTTGACAGGGAAACACGCTTCAATCATGAATTTGATTAATTTGTTGTTGAACCAGGAGAAGTACTTGTCTCAGTTTACAATCGTTTTGCTCAGCTAATGAATGATATGGAACGAAATGGCATCATATTCCCAAAAGTCACTATTAACACAAAGTTCCTAAATTGTTTACAACCTGAATGGCTAAAGTATTTCACTCAAGTTCGTCTTACAAAGAGATTAACCGAAGATTCTTATGATGATTTGTTTGATTACCTTTCTCAATATGAGAAACTGATTAACGCATCCAGAGCAAAGAAATTAGAAAAGTCTCATGATCCTCTTGCGTTAGTGGAACATACGGGTTCCTCTTCCAGAACTTCATCATCCTACTATGTCACACATCCTTCTTCAGTTGTTGATTATGATGACGAATATCAGGGGGATGCATTTCAAAACAATTCTGAATATCCACTTACTTCTGCAATGATGTTACTCGCTCGAGCAATCACTCAACGTTTCTCTAATCCAACAAATAATCATCTTCGTACTTCATCCAACACCAGAAATCAAGCAAGTGTGCAAGCTGACAGAATAAACATTCAAAGCAGAGATTCTGGGAATAATGGCAGAAATACAAGAAGTTCATTTGTTCCAGAGGAAATTATTATGGGTAACAATGTTCAGAATGATGCTGGGAACACAAATAGAACTGTTCAGACTACGTCTTCAGGATCTGCTGCAAATGTTCAATGCTACGATTACAGTGAGAAAGGTCATTATACTCGTAATTGTATAAAGCCAAGAGTCCAAGAGTCAAAGTACTTCATGGAACAGATGTTGTTAGCCAAACAAGATGAAGCAGGAGTAACTCTTACAGATTAACAAAATGACTTTATTTTTGCTGATGCTACTTGGATGGAAGAAATTGAGGAATTAAGTGCAAATATATGCTTGATGGCTAAAATTCAACCAGCAAACATTGATTCTGATGCAGGGCCAAGCTATGCAACTGCATTCCTCAGTGAGGTACAAACACCATCCACCAGTTATGTGAATTCATTATATGCTAAAGATAATCAAGAGTAAAAGTATCCGAAGCAACCTAAAATTATTAACGATACATTTGGTGATGATCAAATTAATAGCAATATTATATTTGATGAATCAAATGTAGATGTTAATAGTGGAAGTGTTGAATACGATAACAATATTCAAGAATCATATGAATTAGAGCAATTAGCTAGAAATGTGTATAAGGAAGTTGAGAAACAACAAATAATTGCTAAAAAGGTACAACAACAAAACACAGTGTTGACTAAACAGCTTGAGCCGTATAAGGAAAAGGTTCGGGTTTTTGAAATAACCAAAGGAAATAACACTACCTATTTTAACGAATATATTAAGGCTGATAGAAAAGCAAGACGATTTGAAAAGGAGTTACAATCTCAATTTATTCGTGATCGGGACATTATTCAAGATTTAGAACAGCAACGTGATAAATTACAGTTGTCTATTGTTGAATTAAAAAGACAAATTGTGGAACTTCAAAAGACTCAAACAATTTTGAAACGAAAAATGAGTGAAAATGAAGATAAATATCATGACACTGTTCTAGATCTTGAAGCAAGAGCTAAAAAGAATGAAGATGTAGTGTTAAAAATTGGTAACTCCCTACAAGAAATGTTTATGCTTGGACCAAAACCAATTTCATTCTATGATTCAAATGTAAAACATGGTCTGGGGTACGAAAATCCTTACACTCTCAAGAAAGTAATTTCTCAGAATCCAAAATTATATAATGCTGCTTGCTTTGATGATTCAAAAATTCATGTGAATATTAGACACTGAGGACATACTTGATGATGCAACCAAGAGTCAAATAAAAATGAAAAACAAATTAAAAGATCCCATTGCTATTGAGTAAAAACAAAATGTTTGTACAATTGATTACAAAAAGTTAAATGCTCTTTACGAAGATTTTATTCCACAAAAGGAATTTTCTGCTGAACAAAAATATTTCTCATCTTCTTTTATATCTTCTGAAAATTCTTCAAATGCAAGTTCACCGTCTTCACCTTCTGAGACAAAACTAACTGCGGCACCAATGCCTAGTGTAAATCCAATGATACTGGATTTGAATAAAATGGAAAATGAATTTAAAATGTTTGTTTCATTTATACAAACAATATTCTAACACGTTAATATCATGTTTTATAGCTTCTCCATGAAGAATACGGTTAACCAAATTTTGTCAACAAGAAGTGAAACCAATTCTTCATAAGTTGCATTTGAAATTTGAAATCTTTCAAAAACGTTTTTTAAAAGATATAAAAGAAATGAAAGATGTTTTTAAGTCAACAGAAAGTGATCTTAGTACAACATGGAAACAAAATGAGCTTTTGAATGATCAACTCTTGGAAGCAAAAATCAAGGATGAAATCGAATGTTGTGTGTTGTTGAGTCATGAATGTGTCAATAATAATTTGCAAGATGAAATTGAGAAAATTCAGAGGGACTCCATTGAAATCCAAGAAGGAATGCAAAAACGAATAAACATTCTTGAAAACGATGTTCAAAGATGTCAAAAACAAAGCTTTGATTTTGAATTACAATTACAACATGAAAAAGAAAGATGAAAATGTGAATCTTTTTTGAAAAAACGTTTGTGAAACCTCTTGGATATCAAAGATGGAAAAGCTTGAGAGTGAGAACGTGTCTTTGGAATTTTGAGTACAATCTTTGATAAAAGAACGAGAAAATGTCAAATCAGAGTATCAAAATCTTTTCGATTCAATTAAAAAGACAAGAACTAAAAATCAAGGGGAAATCAATGAATTGATTGATCATGTTAATCAAAAGACCTATGCATATGCAGACGTACGTGCACAAAATCAAGATCTTTTGATAACAATATCTGAGTTAAATAAAAATAGCTAACTGGAAAATTGTTGAAAAAATGTATAGTCTGAGAAATACTAAGTTTGACAAAACTAATGTTTCTAATAAACTTCTTTGTGTTACTCTGCTAAATAAACAAGTCTTTCAAATGAAAATTGTTGCTCCTAAAACAAAAGAGAAACATGTTTTGTCAAAAACAATCACTTTACAGACTTCACCTCACCAACCATGAAAGATGGTTGAAACTAATAAATGCATAATGCACCGGTGAATTTGGGAGAATGTACAAAGTTGATAAGAAACAAGAACCAAATACAAACAAAGCTAAGAGTGTTTTATCTTCTACAGGACTGATAGCTGCTTCTAGTGTTAGAGGACCATCGAATAGAGACTCATCATTCAAGAATAGTGCCTTATCCAACACTAAGAAATTCTCAGAAAAAGTAGAAGTTTTTAATAGGACAAATAAGAAAACTGATGTTGCATCTACGAATGTTACTTTAAACAAAAGGATTGTAACTAAAAATGTGTGTTTTTTGTGCTAAAAATGTGTTATTCCGTTGTCATGATATAATATCTTTGCGAATATAAATTGAATGTGCATTCGAAAGTTAGAAGAGCCTTATTCACTACTCCTAGAACAGTAAAATCTAAGTTTGAAGATACTACTCCCGTAGTTTTAAAGATTAGGTTTTCTATTAAGACTACACAATCTAAGTCTTTAGATACTACTCTCGTAGTTTCCAAAACTAAGATTGCTGCAGTTACTCCCTTAAGTGCCAAAAATAAGGTCTCTAGTGCTTCTAAGAAAATTAATAGTATTTTGCGAGGAAGTTCATTAGCAAAATACATGTAAGAAAAAAATGTTGAACATATAGGAACAAATGTGGCAATAAAAGTGTACTTATCATCAAACCAAATGGTTGGTGGTCACCCTGTTTTAAACGATCTAAATGTTAGTAATAGTCGAACTTTAATTGTTAAAAACATCGGCCTGCATGTTTATAATATTGTAGTCAATTCGTGCACTTGTCTCAAGATGTGGGTGTCTTCATGTGTTGCTAGGTTCATGCAAATGCTTTTTATGGATTGGATGTGATAGTGGGGGTTCACATGCAATGTGTCGGGGATGCTAGTCTCGGCCTGGGTATAATGGGGTGAATATTATGCTGGAGCTCGGTCTGCTGGGGGGTGTCGAGGCTTGGGGCAGCTGCTCTGGCGTTGGCAGGGTGGGAGTAGGTTGTCTGATAGGGGGGGCTGGGTGTGGAGGTGGATAGGCCGTGGTATGTTGTGATGGAGTGGGTGTAGTGTATAGGGGGATAATTGTTGGAGGGGGACGATTAGCGGTAGGAGGGGCGGGGAGTGGGAGGGTGAGAGGTTGGATGTTCGTTGATGGCGTAAGGAAATGCCTATTGATTGTTAGTTATGGTGGTTTGTTGAAGGAGTGATGATTGATGATGGCGTCTTTTAGTTTAATTGGTATTTTATGTAGTTTAGTAGGATTGGTTTAGCGGTATTTTATATCCGGAATGCCGGTTGTTTTTAAATCTTAGGGTAGGTGGTATAGTTATTTATTTTGGGTTTGTTTGTTAGGTGTCTTTCGTGAATTGATGATGTGTGAGGGGAGGGGGGAAGGGAGGCGGGGTTTTTTCGTTGGCGATATGTATATGCTGTGTTGGGGTTACTTGTGGGGGGAGGTGAAGTGTATGAAGTGTATCGGGTCGGGAGAATATATGTTTTGGCGAAGTTTGGTCAGGACGTAAGCGGGCTCTGTGGGGGGAGTTAGGGTGAGGGTCGAATTAATTATGATTTGAAGTCAGTTATGTGGGTGTGGCATTAGCGTGAGATTGTTAAGGAGTTCTTTATTTTATTTTAGGTGAATTTATCTTGGGGTAGGTAGTGTTTTTTGAGGGGGTTAGTATATAGTGGTGTTGTGGTAGTCTAGAGTAATGGGGCGTAGTGGGCGGGGTTGATGTAGGTTCTGTGTATGGGTATATTTATTTTTATCTATTAGGTTGTACTATTATTTCGTACTATTACTCGTTCAGTCTGTATTGTTAGTTGGTTATGGTGGTATTTTATGTAGTCCGTATTGTAATTAGTATATTCTTAATTCTTCTTGGTGTTAAAAAATATGGTGTATGGTTGATCATCTCTATTGTTTTATGTATAAGGAAGATATATGTTGGATTGTTGATGGTGTGTTTTCTTGTCTGAGTAAGGGTTTTATATTTATGGGTTTTTTGTAACGGAGTTCGATCGGTGGGTTGTTTCAAATGTGACTATGTGTTCTATCTTCGGTTTAGAGAATGAAGTATCGTTTGTATGTAATCGATAGTTTGTGAAACCTCTTGGATATCAAAGATGGAAAAGCTTGAGAGTGAGAACGTGTCTTTGGAATTTTGAGTACAATCTTTGATAAAAGAACGAGAAAATGTCAAATCAGAGTATCAAAATCTTTTCGATTCAATTAAAAAGACAAGAACTAAAAATCAAGGGGAAATCAATGAATTGATTGATCATGTTAATCAAAAGACCTATGCATATGCAGACGTACGTGCACAAAATCAAGATCTTTTGATAACAATATCTGAGTTAAAAGCTAAACTGAAAATTGTTGAAAAATGTAAGTCTGTGAATACTAAGTTTGACAAAACTAATGTTTCTAATAAACTTCTTTGTGTTACTCTGCTAAATAAACAAGTCTTTCAAATGAAAATTGTTGCTCCTAAAACAAAAGAGAAACATGTTTTGTCAAAAACAATCACTTTACAGACTTCACCTCACCAACAGAAAGCTGTTGAAACAAATAAAAATGTCATAGCACCGGGAATGTACAAAGTTGATAAGAAACAAGAACCAAATACAAACAAAGCTGAGTGTTTTATCTTCTACAGGACTGATAGCTGCTTCTAGTGTTAGAGGACCATCGAATAGAGACTTATCATTCAAGAATAGTGCCTTATCCAACACTAAGAAATTCTCAGAAAAAGTAGAAGTTTTTAATAGGACAAATAATAAAACTGATGTTGCATCTACGAATGTTACTTTAAACAAAAGGATTGTAACTAAAAATGTGTGTTTTTTGTGCTAAAAATGTGCTTATTCCGTGTCATGATAAATATCTTGCGAATTATAAATTGAATGTGCATTCGAAAGTTAGAAGAGCCTTATTCACTACTCCTAGAACAGTAAAATCTAAGTTTGAAGATACTACTCCCGTAGTTTTAAAGATTAGGTTTTCTATTAAGACTACACAATCTAAGTCTTTAGATACTACTCTCGTAGTTTCCAAAACTAAGATTGCTGCAGTTACTCCCTTAAGTGCCAAAAATAAGGTCTCTAGTGCTTCTAAGACAATTATAGTAATTTTGCGAGGAAGTTCACTTAGCAAATACATGAAGAATAAAATTTGAACTAGTAAAATGTGGCAAAAGTGGTACAAATCACAACCAAATGTTGGTTGGTCACCTGTTAAAACGACTCTAAATGTTAGTAATAGTCGAACTACTGTTAAAACATCGGCTTCTGTTAAAATATGGGTAGTCAAATCGTGCACTTGTCAAGATGTGGTGTCTTC
This sequence comes from Tanacetum coccineum, assembly GCA_026074375.1. Taxonomy (NCBI): domain Eukaryota; kingdom Viridiplantae; phylum Streptophyta; class Magnoliopsida; order Asterales; family Asteraceae; genus Tanacetum; species Tanacetum coccineum. Next base: position 52,824 of record BQNB010003398.1, read on the forward strand.
ATGTGTTGTAGGTCATTCAAATCATTATATGGATTGTTGATAGTGGTTGTTCAAAGCATATGACTGGTGATCATACACTGCTGGAAAATTTTGTTGAAAAATTCATGAGCACGGTCTGCTTTGGGAACGATCATTTTGCAGCAATCACAGGCTATGGCATTTATGTATAAGGAAACATCACTGTTTGTCATGTATATTATGTTGAAGGCCTATGACATAACCTCTTTAGTGTAGGAAAATTCTGTGACGTTGATCCAGAAGTTGCGTTCTGTTCAAAAACATGGTATGTGCGACATCTAGAAGGAGATGATTTGCTTATAGGAGCTCGTGAATCCAATCTGTATACTATCTCTATTTCAGATATGGCTGCTTCTTCACCTGTGTGTCTCATATCCAAAGCTACTTTGACAAAGTCATGGTTATGGCACTGCCGACTCTCACGTCTTAATTTTGATACCATAAACGATCTTACCAAACATGATCTGGTTGATGGTCTTCCAAAATTCAAATATAGTTAAGATCATCTTTGTTCTGCATGTGAGCGGGGAAAGAGCAAGAAATCTTCTCATCCACCTAAATTGGTTCCAAGTACTCATTCCAAATTGGAATTGATACATATGGACTTATGCAGGCCAATGAGGGTAGCATCGATTAACGGAAAGAAGTATATTCTTGTGATCGTTGATGATTATTCTCGATTCACATGGGTATATTTTCTTCACATAAAAGATGAGACCCCAATGATAATACAAAAGTTTATTGCTCACATTCAGTTGAATTACAATGCCAAAGTTCACAAGATTCGAACTGACAACGGCACTGGATTCAAAGATGCAACTCTTAAGGCTCATTATGAAAAGTTAGGCATTATGCAACAATTTTCAATTGATCGAACGCCTTAACGAAATGGTGTTGTTAAAAGACGCAATCGTACTCTTGTCAAGGCTGCACGCACAATGCTTATCTTTTCATGATTACCATAATTTCTTTGGGCCGAGGCAGTTTCATCTCGGTACGCGTTGTGTTCAAAATTTTTGCGAGGGTATTTTAGTCATTTTTTGTTTGGTTTCAGCTCTCGGGTAATACTAAAAAGTTGTCCGGAATGTCGTTTTACATCAAATTGCTTTAGAGTCCGAGTCGTGATAACGTGATTTAGCGGGTCGTTTTTATAAGTCAACTTAGAAATAACATATATCTTCTCGTTTTCAAGTCAAATAAGTTAAAAATAAATTTTTATAAACGACAAATATGTAATAATAAATATGATTTATTATTTAAATATGTTTCAAAAATTTACCGGTTACGCAGTAATCGTTTTTAGGTGACAATAAAAGGTCATAAGTCAAGAAGTCAAGAAGTCAAGTCAGACTCGAAAAGTCAAAGGGTAAAATAGTCATTTAAAGTTCCAAAAATTGACGGTTGTTACAGTCTTCCCACCTTTAGGGAGCGCCGTCTTGGTGCTCCATTTGACTTATCTTCATAGGGTTTGCGACGGTTGATACACATTCGGAAAAATCCATATCACATATTATGAGTCGAAAGAAGTTCGTAGCCCAAAGAATGATTCATACAGACGAACACACGCTATGTCGGATACACATAAGCCCACTCATTTATAATGTGTCACTTAAAAAAAGAGGCGTCCCAATCCTTGTAAGTAAGAATTTATAAACTTATGGTTCGGCGGTTTATAATTTCCTTATTCAAATGAAGAGGCGTCCCAATTCGTTTCAATAAGACGATTATAAATCATCCTACTTAAGTATCGCCGGCACAAAACACGATATCAAAACAATGTAATGTTGAGAAGAAGGAATTTCCTTGGTGGCATGATTCTTCCAAAATCATAGGAAGTAACGAGAAGAATAATGAGACGTTAGTCAATCGCGTTCCAAAGGCAAGTGCCAACAGACGGCATGATCTGAGGTGACAAGTTAAGGTCGTACTCGTTAAGACGTACCATAGTACTATACACATACGAAAGTAATAATACCAAATTGACATAAGTGACCGAAAATAGTCAACACTTATATGAGTTACTTTTATATAAATAAGTAGTGGTAATCCCGAGGATAAGCGTAAGAGATCAAAAAGAAAGTAGCTCATATATACAGGCATTCTCATATAATACAAGTATTGATGCTTGAGTGAGTAATGAGAAATCAGGAAGTACGCGATAATCAGAGTGGTCAATATTTATATAACTGACCGAATATAAGGTAAATAGTAAGACATCATAAGATAGACGTAAGAGAGCGAAATCATAGCTAAGTATTAAATACTCGTTACCTATGTAATAGAAGTAGAGATGCAAAAGAGAGCATATAAGGGATCAGGGAGCATGCGCGCGCGGACATCGGACAATGGTAAAAGACTCTTAAATTTTTTCAAAACATGGTTATAGTTTAGGTTTTGAAAACGACCTAGTTCTCTATAACCAGTTCTCTGATACCAGTCTGTCACACCCCCAAAATTAGACTGCAATGGAACGATAACATTGGGGGTGCGACTTCATAGCACAAGGTAAAGGTTACAGAAAATGACTCTAAGTCAGACGTTTTGAAAAGTCAACCATTCGATAATTTTTATAAATATCAGAGTTACAACAGTTCCATTGCAATGCAATAGAAAACATTTTATTTTTAAATCGTTTGTCGAATGGTACTCAAATCATAAAGCCTTTAAAAATATTTATATCCGCGCGACTCGAATGCTCCTAATGCTCAGCTAGCAAAATAATGACCTGAGAAAATACACGCAAAAATGTCAACAATAATGTTGGTGAATTCATAGGTTTAAGTAAAAGCAGTATTGAAATAATCTTAGTAATATTTGAGTAAGAAAAGTAGTATTTACAACACTTCAAAGTATTATTTCCGAAATCCAAATAGTGATTTAATAAATCAAGTAATGTTCAATAGTGGACCACAAGACTTAAGTAAGGGCAGACTATGTACGTATTTCATAGTCCAAAATAAGTAATGTAGACGAGAGAAACACATTCATCAAGTCTAAAAGAACATGTATTAATGCATCAAGCTCATGACCCCAAAGCTTTAATAGATGATGATAGAGGAAGTTGGTGTTGCATGACATCTATGTATTATTCTCCGAGAGTTGGTGCGGCCAAACACCCAAGTATTATTCTCTAAGAGTTGATGTTGCAAACACCCGAGTATTAATTCCATTGTAATTGCATCCGAAATGTAAAACAAATATGAAATCTCCCTTAAGGAGATTAAGGAAATATTTAGGTAATATAGATGGGCTATGAACGCAAACTGTCAGTTATAAGTACTTGTGTATATAAAACAATTTATCATGTATCGCACATGTATTAAAATTCAGGTAGTAAGCAAGTAAAAGCTCTAGTAAAAATAGTCTTGTAACGCTTAAGTAGTAGAAATCAATGAGTTTACTTGGTAAAACGAGCATGTATTCCCACCCCGAAAATAGTTTATGAAAACAATTAAAAGAGAAAAGGTGGGGCTATAAACTCACCTTGATGATGTGGAACAATCGATAGAAATGCACATTAAGCACAGCACAAACGGAAATCGAAACGGCTCGACCAAGAAGTTGCGGGTTATCTTAACGGCTAATGACCCACTAGCCTAGGATAATGAATTGGGTTTTCTGATGGATGATTACATCAACGCGACACGTTGATAAAAGATTTAGAATTAAAGTTGTAATAGTTTGGTGGTTGGTTAAATAAAATAAATCGAAAAGTAAACGCAAAACATGTAATATATTCCGTATATATTACATGTGAAAAATGAACAGCTATATAATTCATACCGTGAATTATATAACAACGACAAACAATCAAATAAATAATCGAGATATTTAATACCTTACAAGTATTATATAAGAAACGTGAGAAAATAATTGAAACAAAATATTTCGACACCAATTTAATTAATAAAAAGTCCTTGCATAAAAGTAGACACACGTCTTAAAGTTATGAATTAAGTAAACGATGTTTGTAAAGCTTTTACAAAAGTTATGATTTTACCTTCTAGTCGGGAATTTATAAAATAATATTTTATAAATTAATCTTTCGTCTTATTGATGGGTCGTAGCTAAAATAGTTGTCCCGTTTGTAAAAGTATAGTTTTCATTTATCTACCGGGTTATTGTATAATTACAATTTAATAATTATTAAGACTTATATAACCTTGTCCTTTTATCGGGTCTTTAAGGTAATAGAAATTATAGTGCAAATTATTAAGTACAGAAATTTATAGAAATTTCGGCATGACTTTTTCGTTTATAAGACGTTTCCCATTTCTACAAAATTTAATGTTCTTCCCTTTTCAATCAATCCGTATTGCAAAATACCCCCTCGTTTCAATATATATATCTAAACTAAATCAACAAATGATAAAGTAAGTAAAAGCAAACATGCCCTTAAGATTATAAAACACAAAAACGAAAATAATATATAACACATTTATTTAACCATTTTACCACCATTATATCCGGTATAATATTTATAAAATCTTACGATGTATTTATTACTTGATTTATATAAACCAAACACACCCTTTAGGTTTTCTGCTCACCCAAACACACCCTATTCGATTTTCTGCCAACCCAAACGCACCCTTTGGGTGTTTCTGCACAACCAAATGCACCCTTTGGGTGTTTCTGATGACCTAAACGCACCCTTTGGCTGGTGAACCCAAAACCAAACGCACCCTGTTGGTGCTTATGTTAGCCCAACGCACCCTAGTGGCCGAGAACAACAACAACGCACCCTTGTTGGCTGAGGACGAACCCAAACGCACCCTCGACTAATGAAAAACCCAGAAACAAACACCTCTTTGGGGCTGTTTTTATCAGAACCAAAACGCACCCTCTCGGTGACTTGAGGAACCAACGCACCCTTGATGCTTTGAGGAAACCAAACGCACCCTTGGTGCTTTGAGGAAACCAAACGCACCCTTGGTGGGTGAATCTGCCAAACCCAACACACCCTTGTGGGTGTAACTATGAAACCCAACGCACCCAGTTGGTGCTATGAAAAACCACACGCACCCTATTGGTGGGTCGTGGCTGCGATGATGATGGCGAGGGTGGCAGCAGCTGGTGGAGGAGAGTGGCTGTGGAGTTAAAGGTGATGAGGGTGAAGATGGCATGAGGGTAATGATGGGGATGAAGGTGGTGTGGAGAGTGGTGTGGTGATGGGGGCCGGCTGTGGCGGCGGTGTGGCGGCGGGGGTGGAGGAGATGAAGGTGGGGATGATGTGGTGATGATGGGTATGATGTTGATGATGGCGTGATGATGATGGCATGGTCTAGCCGGAGATGGCGCCAGTCGCCGGAAATGAGAGAGATGGATTGGGTGTGGAGGCTTGATAAAATGAATGAATCCCTAACTCACTTTCTCTATATATATATATTAATCTTTAAAATAAATGTTGCAAGTGGGTAATAGTTGAGGGGTGGGTTTTGTAAATATTACCACAGGGACCAAAAGTGTAAATTTTCGTTAATTAATGGTTCGGGACTCGTTTAGGATAGTTAACGGTTGATTCATGACACGAAAATTACGTCATTGCGTTCAGAATGATTTTTCCACGATAATGAGTATTTACTCGACTATTATTTTATAAATGTTTTTATAAAATATTTTTAAAATGATTATTATTTATTTGGTAGCCATTGGGTGTCACGGGTAAGTTTTGTTCGTAAAAAAAATGAAACTTTATTTTGAACATTTGCGTTTTTTTAAGTAAACGATTTTGAATAAAATATTAAAGAATTTATTAAATACTTTTTATTTAATAAAAAATGATAATTAAATATGATTTAATTATTTTCATCTTGGTACGCGTTGTGTTTAAAATTTTTGCGAGGGTATTTTAGTCATTTTCTGTTTGGTTTCAGGTCTCGGGTAAAACTGAAAAGTTGTCCGGAATGTCGTTTTACATCAAATTGCTTTAGAGTTCGAGTCGGATTACGTGATTTAGCGGGTCGTTTTTATAAGTCAACATAGAAATAACATATATCTTCTCGTTTTCAAGTCAAATAAGTTAAAAATAAATTTTTATAAACGACAAATATGTAATAATAAATATGATTTATTATTTAAATATGTTTTGAAAATTTACCGGTTACGCAGTAATCGTTTTTAGGTGACAATAAAAGGTCATAAGTCAAGAAGTCAAGTCAGACCCGAAAAGTCAAAGGGTAAAGTTCCGAAAATTGACGGTTGTTACATAAAGTTCTTTCTAGGACTTCAAGTTCATCAATCACCCCGTGGCATATTCATTAGTCAGTCACAATATGCAATTAAGTTTTTAAAGAAACATGGTACAGATGATTGTGTCTCCATGAGCACACCTATGGCCACTGAGAAACTGGATGCTGATTTACAAGGCACTCCTACTAATCAAACAACTTATCGTCGAATGATTGGAGGGTTCATGTATCTAACAGCCAGTCGACCATATAGTGCTTTTGCCACCTCTGTTTGTGCTCGTTATCAAGCACGTCCTACGGTCAAACACCTCAAAGAGGTTAAGCGGATCTTTCGGTACCTAATACAGTCCTATAACATGGGCCTATGGTATCCGAAGGATTTCAGATTTGAAATAATTGCATATTCGAACGCAGACCATACAGGATGTAAAGACGATTGCAAAAGCGCTTCAGGAGGCTTACAATTTTTAGGTGAAAAGCTCGTGAGCTGGAGCTTTAAAAAGCAAGATTGTATTGCGATGTCCACATCTGAAGCTGAATATGTATCACTGTCTGCGTGTTGTGCACAAGTCATTTGGATGCGAGCACAACTACTGGACTATGGATACAAGTACAACAAAATACCGATTTATTACGATTCAAAGAGTGCTATCGCTATCTCATGCAATCCGGTTAAGCATTCACGTACAAAACACATAAACATCCGGTATCATTTTATTAAAGAACACGTTGAAAAGGGAACGGTGGAATTATACTTTGTCAGAACTGAATACCAACTTGCGGATCTATTTACCAAAGCTCTTCCAAAAGAACGCTTTGAGTACTTAGTACATCGCATTGGTATGAGATGTATGACTCCAACACAGTTGGAAAGTCTGGAAAATTTATCTTCTTGAAAATGATCATACATCAAAAACTTGTAAATAAATTTTTTTTAAAACAAAAATACAAAATTAAAAAAAATAAAAACTCAAAAAGATTTACTTGATGTTTTCCAAAAACAAAAACCAAAGAAAAAAATAAAAAATGTAAAAGACCAAAAACATAATTTAAACAAAAACGCATGTTTTCTCATTCAAAATCAGATTCATGATTCGTTATTTTCATCACAATTGCTTTAAATGTCAATACGGGATCATGATCTGAGGGGGGGTTATTTTGATAAACAAATGTCTTTTTTGTAAATCCCATTCACGTACATCATCTGAATTCTGATTGAAAAATTCACAACGCTTTTAAAATCCAATATAAACAATGATCTCTCGAATATTTGTTAAAGTTTGTATAAAATAATATATTTTCGAAGGGGAGTTTTCATTTCTTTGTGAAAATCTGGACTTTGAAAAAGAACAAAATTCCATTAAGGATCATACTCCAAGGGGGAGTTTTGAAATTTTGTTAAATAAAATTAAGTATAAAAAACTGATGCGTAAATTGTTTTAAATAATTATTTGCCAAGTTTTAAATTTATAAAACTCGTCGACCGATACACGCACTAACGGGCAGAGAACCCGGTCGTATATAGTGCAGTAGGTTGGTAAATTCGAGGTCGTCCCAAGAGCTAAGGTGTACTAGTTCTAACTTGATTATGTCACAATTGAAAATGGTTTTAGAGTTGATTTTTAATAATTAAAGAAAAGAAAATATAGGAAAGTAGATTGGTAAAAGATATCAGGGAGAAAAGCGTGCTAACCTAACCATTTCATTACTACTGTTATGATCACATTTTTCCTGTGCAATGTTCAATTATAAGTTCCATTAGTGGTTCTAATGTCAACAGGCCCGAATTGGCATTTGAGGCCTGTCCTATACTTACTCTGTGATCCCACATTCTCCTATGATCAGACGAGCAAGGCATCCAAGTTTGCAGTGGTTAATTCCCAACTATCCTTAAGACCATTTCCATAATCTAAACCGATTATTAACTCTCTCTGAAAGAGTTCTTGTGCTTTTTAAGTATTTAATGTGGCAAAGGCGGTAATAGGGTAAATTCCTACACTAGGGATAGGTGCTAAGACACCCTAGTATCCCACTAATCCCAAGTTTAACCTAGTTAGTCTAATATCATGATTAACAAGATATAAGCTACCCTCTATACTACCAAAACACAGGGATCAATGAAAGGCAACAAGGATATCTAACAGAACCATAATTGAACAGGAAATCATAATCATAACAATAGTAAATACATGGTTAGGCCAGCACTAAAGGAGCTTAGCCGCTCATAGTAACAGAAATGCAAGAATTAATGAAAATAGACATGGATTGAATCATCATTGTTCTTACAGTGAATGCTATGAACGATTAAATACAAAAATTAAGTAAAGTGATTGATCCCTTGGACCTCCTGATGGAATGCTTTGAATCTTGAGGGTTCTCATCACCCCTTGGTACTGTGTTGTGAAGTGTGTTGGCGAGTGATGATGAATGAGCCGGATGAGGGCTCTATTTATACACTTCGAATATGTTACGGCGTAACAGTTATGGGACGTTACGCCGTAACCTTGCTACGTAAGCATCCTATTCTTCTAGGCAAAAATGATGTTACGGCGTAATCTTTCGAGGACGTTACGCCGTAATGCTGACTCGGATAAGCCATCCTTTGAAATTTGAATGTTGCGGTGTAAAGTATGAGAGGCTTTATGCCGTAAAAGGGTGTGATGACTCATTTCTTCATTATAGGATGTTACGGCATAATCCTTCGAGGATGTTACGCCGTAACAAGTCTTGAACTTGTCACTTTTGCTCCTTCTAAGTCCAAATCTCGCGTCTTTTGCCCAAATGCTTCACATTGTACCTGAAACTAAATATAATCAATTAAGTAGTGTTTTTCAGGCATATATATCTTATTTATAAGCATTTTCATAGGGATTTTGATATTAAAATGTATTAACTATTTGATGTTATCAAATATCCCCCCACTTGACTTCCACTTGCCCTCAAGTAGAATTTATAAAAAGATTTCCCCAATTTAACTTGGAGAAATGATTTTACAAGTTACTTATGCTAGAAAAATCCTCAGAGCCGAACACCTCACGAAAAGGGGATCGAAAACACTCAATCTCTCATTACTAATCTAAGTGTCTCATTTCGGGGTGATCACTCAATTGCACAGTCATAGCATGTATTCTATCATAAGCTTAGAAAGTACACACGTCTCCACCAACTAGGATTAGGGTCTAAACAGTCTCAAAGGTAACACGGGTGACAAACAGGTTTAAGGGTGAATCATCCTGCAATCCTTTTACAAAAGCGTTACACCAACAAGGGTGACAAAATCACATATACACATCCATAACGATGGAATAGACATACATGATTGCAATCAAATCCCTCTTTCGAGCAAAACCAATGGTCGGGATGTAGAACGGTATAGGGTAGGATAAGACATATGATATAATAATTGTTGATAAATAAAAAACAAGAAACAAATAGTCTAAGGTAATCTAAGATTGTCATAACTAGCTACTATCCATCCATAGGTCAAAGGGTCTAGGTTTGAAAATTCAATCTTCAATAATGGGCTACTAGCTCCATTCCTCATAATCATTAAGATGGCTTATAGCCGCACCATCTTTACATTTTTTTAGCACATGGATGGCTTATAATTCCACCATCATTTTTAACTATTAAAATGCTACTGGAGTTTAAATCTTTTAATTATTGCCCCTATAGCGTTTGATATATTACATATGTCCCCCTACTTGAGATGAACAATATTGAAAGTGATGATACAATGGGATCTTTTCAGATTGTTAATGATTAGTCTTCCATAAAATTTCCCCCGAACCATGGACTTAAATAGCCAGAGATTTCAACACGAAGAAAATATAGACCACATGGTAGGCTAAGGCGAAATGGTGTAATAAAACATATAGGGTTTAAACAGAGATAAGGCTTAACAAGGTGAACTAGGGGTATCTTGCACTAATATTGAGTGCAACAAAGGGTTTTTACATGGGGAGGTCGACAAGTCAGTGTGACAAGCCGATTAATACATACACACAAATATAGGCTTTTTGGGAGATTTCCTAAGATGTTGCCTTCTTGAACCATCTATTCCATCTAACCAATTAGGTCTCGAAATGTTGTACATGCCAAGTTCTAAAGTCTACAATACTACCGGCACGCTTATATTTTTGGTGGATTTTTGTATAATAGATGATAATGGAATATTAGGCTTAACCTCACCAATTGAATTAAGGGTAATAGTGTACTTGGCAAAGATTCATTCTAGTTTGGTTAGAAAAACATGTCAAAAGTTTTAAAATCGGCACCATTTTTTAAAGAAAACTAGAAAATCGAAGGCAAATATAGGTCAAGTGGTAATTCTACTCCCATACCCCCACTTGGTTTGTATAATGTCTCTATTATACATTTTAATAAATGAAATAAATTTGAATAAGAGTAGAATTAAAACAAAAAACTCCCTTGAGTGTTGCTCTCCTCTTTGAATAAAAACTGCAAGAGATGAAATCTCGTAACACGTCTATGGAGCAAACTCAGATCCCCTGAAATCACTAATCAAACTAACAAGCATAAAAACGTTCATAGAGAAATATACACTAAAAACTAACTCACTTTCGTAGGAATCACGGTTGCATTTAGTATATGCAACAAGCCTTTTAAACCACTAGGTGGCCCAAGTGGACGAGTGAAGTCTCGTGAGGGTTTCCAGAGAACATACCCACAAAGTTCATTTACTTGTACATAGCTTTTGAAAAGGTTTCAAACTTATTTTAGTTTTCAAAAGGGGTTTACAGTGTAACAATGGAATTGGTTACGCCGTAAAAATGTGGTTTTGAAAATTTGAAAATTCGAATTAAAGGTTACGGCGTAAACCATTCAAGACTTTATGCCGTAATGATATATGTTACGGCCTAACCAAAGTGGTTACGCCTAGACAAAACCTTTTTACCACATGGAAACGAGTCAATGAGACCTTGAATTCTACTTCCCTTGAGCTAGAATCTGCAAAATAAGATAAACCAACAAAAACCAACTAGAATGCAGAAAATGAAAGTTTGGTTGTCTCCTGACAAGCACTTTTGTTTATTACCAAGTCTTTAAGTTAGACTCAAGACGAAACTACGTCTTTTTGTGGTCCTTCCTTCCACCATCTACTTCCTTACAGATCATTTCCCTAAATCTTGCCCTGTTTTCTATTCCTAATGGTAAGGCATCCATCAATTCTTTTATGACACAGATGAAACTTTGGCCACTGTCAAATGAATATCTTTTAATTTTGAAAGTTTCTACATGAACTCTTGGTGGGTCATAATCTTCTATGTTAATTCCCATTTCACGTCTTTCTTTTTCTTCTGATTGGTAATCATGCCACCAATATGTATTATCCCCTTAAACTTTTCTGCAGTTTCCCCATATGTCTTCTAGCATATGTCCTTTCTTTCCTATTCCTAATTCATATTCGTCAGCTAATTGGTCAATTTCTAAGTCGAACATCCATTTATAGTCGTCAAAACTCCTTAATCGTGGATCTTTAACTAACTCTTCTTTAAAGCAATCAAGGAGCCATGTTTTTAAAAGAGTTTTTTTAACTGGTTCACTTACTTCAGTATGTCCTACTTTTGTTAATAACCAATCCTTGAAAGGATAGTCTTTTGGTCTAGGGGTATGATATTCCTGGACTGAAGTAAACCTTAAAGTTGGTGTGTCTGGGTTTAGGTTTTTGTTGCACCATTCCTCATATCTATCATCCCAAATTAGCTCTTTCTTCTGGATTTCCCCATACTTTACCAGGAGGAATTCAGGAAATGATAAACCACTTCCTTTTATATTTCCTCTATCTATATCAAGGTAACATGACCACTTTTTTAGATTTCCATCTTCATTCATCCCAAAGATTTCAAACCCTCCGTTGCAGGTTTTGATGGTTGGGTCACATGTTGGCCAGACCTTGAGTATTATATTGCAAATTTGCCTAACAGGATTGCAGAAGTGTGTATTAGGGAGGTTTGTATTTGATTGAATTAGCCTTGTCTTTTTGCTACTTCATTCCTCATTGTTAGATTTCTCAAATCTTGAAGACTCATCTGACGGAGTGCTACTGAGAGAATGAGATTTATCGTTATGAATTGCGTTTATCATATAAAGGTTTTCGTCAGGGGTAGTTAAGTTATGAATTTTCTTGTTCATATCGAAGGTAATTCTGTCGCCCCTAATTCCTAGAGAGATTTCTTTATTAAAGACATCTATTTTAGCATGAATAGTTGCTAAGAATGGTCTCCCTAGAATCATGGTTTCATTTTACGTTTTTAACATATCCATAACTATAAAATTTGATGGGAATAAAAAGTTTTCGATCTTGACGAGGACGTTCTCAACTATCCCTAAAGGAGATTTCTTTGTCATATTCGCCATCTCAACTAGCATGTCTGTTTTCTTAAGTCGAGCTAGTCTTAGGTGTTCGAACATAGACTTAGGTATGACATTAACACTAGCACCTAAATCTGCCATAGCGTAAAAATTCAAACTTCTAACAGTGCAAGGAAGAGTGAAATTCCTAGGATTTAGCTCTTTTGGAGGTAGCTGACATGGTAAGGTTTTTGAAGTCACAACTTTTTCTTGAACAAGTGATGCTTCACGTGGTTCGTTCACGAGGGATGTCTCTCTGTTAGAGTACACTGCCTTACATTGGTCAAATGATGAATTGTTTATTCCGTTGGTAGCTTTTGTGTGGAATTCCTTTGTTAGTTGCTCGATTTGGGTCTCTAGATTCTTGAGAGAAGCGCTTTGATTTAGAGTGTTAATCTTGGCACTTTCATGGAGTTTCTTTACCTATTCTTCCATCTCAGCTCTTCTTTGCGTTGATTCTTCTAAGTGTTTGTTCATAAGCTCTTCCAAGGTTGGCTTCTTTTCTCCAAATGGCTGACGATTGTCAATGCGTGTGTAGTATCCAAGCGGGCCTACACGGTATTTAGCTTCATTACTGAAGGGTAAAGGACATCTAAACTCCCCATATTTAGCTTCTTCGATGCTTTTCACTTCTTCATTGAGAGGGCAGTCTTTATCCAAATGTACTCCTTCACAGTTTTGGTATCCTACTTGAATAGCATGAACGCTCTCCTTAAGTTTCTTCATGTCTCGACCAAGATTTTCCAGTTTATTTACAATAGCAGCCATCCCTTCTGTTTTATTACTAGTACTTTCTAAATTTCGGTTAGATGAACCATCGTGCCACTTTTGGGAGTGGTTAGCCATAGTTTGAATTGTCGTTAATGCTTAAGCAGGTGTCATGCCAGGAATTGGCCCTTGAGAATCAAGCAATTGGTGGTTCATAGTCCCAAGACCATTATAGAAGATATTCACATTTTGATGGTTATTGATGTCATGAGTTGGGCATTTATATAGAATATCATTATACCGTTCCCAGGCTTGGTATAATGTCTCGTCTCCTTCTTGCTTGAAGTTGCGGATTTCTTCAAGCTGATTGGTGGTTTTGGATGGTGGACAGTACCTTTGGATAAAGGCTTTTTTAAGGAGCTCCTAGGAATTGACAGTTCCTGGCAAAAGTCTGTACACCCATCATTTAGCGGCACCAGTGAGAGTGATTGGGAAGACGCGCAACATGATAGCATCGTGTGATACTCTGGGAATGTTAAATAGGCTGACGATGTCTAAAACTCGCTCTACATGCTCATGGGCATCATCGTTCTTATTTCCAGAAAAGGTGTCCTCCCTTAATTCTCGCATGAATTGACTTTTTATCTCAAAATTCACATTGCCACCTATTTCAGGTTTAACCACGCCCGGTGTCTGGTTTCCTCGAGTCAATGCTAGATACTGCTCCATGGTGAGGTTATCGACTTCTTCCTCAGCCATTGTGATTTTCGAAATGTTTAATCAAACTAAAACTAATTTTAGCTCCCCGGCAGCGGCGCCAAAAACTTAATGCGTAAATTATTTTAAAGAATTATATGCCAAGTATTAAATTTATAAAACTCGTCTATCGATACACGCACTAATGGGCAGAGAACCCGGTCGTATATAGTGCAGTAGGTTGGTAAATCCGAGGTCGTTCCAAGAGCTAAGGTGTACCAGTTCTAACTTGATTATGTTACGACTGAAAATGGTTTTAGAGTTGATTTTTAATTACTAAAGAAAAGAAAATGCAGGAAAGTAAATTGGTAAAAGATATCAGGGAGAAAAGCGTGCTAACCTAACTATTTCATTACTACTGATATGATCACATTTTTCCTGTGCAATGTTCAATTATAAGTTCCATTAGTGGTTCTAATGTCAACATACCTAAATTGGCATTTGAGGCATGTCCTATACTTACTCTGCGATCCCACATTCCTCTACGATCACACGAGCAGGGCATCCAAGTTTGCAGAGGTTAATTCCCAACTATCCTTAAGAGCATTTCCATAATCTAAACCGCTTATTAACTCTCTTTGAAAGAGTTCATGTGCTTTTTAAGTATTTAATGTGGCAAAGGCGGTAATAGGGTAAATTCCTACACTAGGGATAGGTGCTAAGCTACCCTAGTATCCCACTAATCCCAAGTTCAACTTGGTTAGTCTAATATCAGGATTAACAAGATCTAAGCTACCCTCTATACTACCAAAACACAAGGATCAATGAAAGGCAACAAGGATATCTAACAGAACCATAATTAAATAGGAAATCATAATCATAACAATAGTAAATACATGGTTAGGCCAGCACTAAAAGAGCTTAGCCACTCATAGTAACAGAAATGCAAGAATTAATGAAAATATACATGGATTGAATCATCATTGTTCTTACAGTGAATGCTATGAACGATTCAATACAATAATTAAGTAAAGTGATTGCTCCCTTGGACCTCCTAATGGAATGCTTTGAATCTTGAGGGTTTTGATCACCCCTAATAGTGTTGTGAAGTGTGTTGGTGAGTGATGATGATTGAGCCGGATGAAGGCTCTATTTATACACTTCGAATATGTTACGACGTAACAGTTATGGGACGTTACACCATAACCTTGCTACGTAAGCATCTAATTCTTTTAGGCAAAAATGACGTTACGGCGTAATCTTTCGAGGACGTTACGCCGTAATGCTGATTCGGATAAGCCATCCTTTGAAATTTGAATGTTGTGACGTAAAGTATGAGAGGCTTTACGCCGTAAAAGGGTGTGATGACTCATTTCTTCATTATAGGATGTTACGGCGTAATCCTTCGAGGATGTTACGCCGTAAGAAGTCTTGAACTTGACACTTTTGCTCCTTCTAAGTACTGCTCGGGAAAAAGTTAGTACTGACACACCAAAAGTTAGTACTGACGGATCCAAAGTTAGTACCGACAAGGAAAAAGTTAGTACTGACACACCAAAAGTTAGTACTGACGGATCCAAAGTTAGTACTGACAAAGAAAAAGATAGTACCGAAAGGACAGATGAAGGTACTGATGATCAAACTGAAGGAAGAAGGGATACTCAAACTATTCAAACTACTCAAACACCTACTTTTACAATGTTTGGAGATGATGAAACAATCGCTCAGGTTCTTCTCAACATGAGCCAAGCTAAAGCAGTTTCAAGAGAAAAGGAGAAAAGGATAGAGATTAAGTATGTTGAAGATATTGAGAGACCTAGGCCTACTTCAAACTAGATCATACTAACTTAAAGCCTCTTCCAAATATTGAACCAAATAGAAAAAGGGAACAAGAAAAATTGAAGAGGAAGAGAGTTTGAACTGAATCTTAGGGTATTCCTGCAAGCTAAAAAGAATTTAAGCAACTTGCTAGTGATTGAAGAGATGACTAAGAAATATAGCAAGGAGGATAGGGAAACAGAAGATGAAGGGAAAGAGATTAGCTGAAGAAGAAGCTACAAATGATGCTCTCATAAGAAATTATGATGATATAAAGGCAAGAATTGAGGCTGATAGGCTTTTAGCTGAAAGGCTTCAAGAACAAGAAAGAGAGCAATTCACAGTAGAAGAAAGAGCAAAATTCTTTCATGACACAATTGCTGCACAAAGAAGATTTCTTGCTCAACAAAGATTAAAAGCTATTAGGAATAAACCACCTATAAATAACAATATAGAAATCCAAATGATGACCGTACTTGAAGCAAGTAGGAATTACCAAGCACACTAAGTTTGAAAACCAAGAAGTTTGAGGAAAAACAACTGTATGAAAAGAAAAAAAGTCAGATGAAGATTTACATTGCAATTGGCCTGCTGGAAGATGAAAGAAAATAATAAAGAGATGGCCTATAGCCCTTTTTCCATTTGGTAAATTCACTAAAGTCCAAACTTCTTGTAACTTGAATTGTAGAAGCTCTTCCTGCATAGCCTCTATCCAGCTTGGATCCTTCAATGCATGAATTACCTTTTTGGGTTCTTCTTGTGATAAAAAGCAAGAAAACAAGCAGTTTTGAACGTCTTTATGGTTTGTTCTTTGTTGAATAGTACTAACAAACCCATGTTCCTCTAAATTCTTTGACATCTTTCTTGTTTGTGTAGCTGATTGCAAATCTCCAATCACTTGATCAAGAGAATGAACTTTATGAATTCTTGTAGTTGGATTAGGACTGACTTGGATTGTTGTATCCAAATTGTTCATGTCAGCCACTACACCATCATCTTCATCATCTCTTGAGAAGTCAAATATGTTATAATCTTCCAAAGCAGGCATACATGGATCAATTGGAAGTTTAATGCTTGTTTTTCCATCAACAGAATTAACCTCATTTGTGCCAGCAGCATTAACAATTAAACTAAAAAGTATTTACATTACCAGCAATATTAACATTGTTAGTACTGTTAACTAAAAAGTATTTACATTACCAGCAGTTTTGGACTTATAAGAGGCTCTGTGCTGCTTTCCCTTTTGACAAGCAACACAGGTTTGATCATTTTCAAAAAGTTTGGAAGGTAAACCTCTTACAAGATTTTCCTTAACCAAATTATTCATGGTTTTAAAATTTAAGTGACCTAGCCTTCTATGCCAAAGTTTAGATTCATCAGATGTGGCTTTTGTGAAAAGGCAAGTCAAACCTCCTTTATGAACTATGTTCTTTAAATCAACACTATACATATTGTTGTTTCTAGGAACTCTAAGTAAAACTTGACTTTCATCAATTAACTTAAATTTTGGAGATAAAACAATACATTCAGTGTTATTAAAAAGAACACTATTCCTTTTATCACACATTTATGAGACACTAAAGACATTAAACTTTAACTCCTTATAAAATACACATTTTCAAATTCTAGATTACCAGTTTTAATGGTACTTTTCCTGTAATCTTCCCTCTTTTAGGGTTCCCTCCAAAAGCAACATATCCTCCATCTATCTCTTTATAGTTTGTAAGATAGGACATGTTCCTTGTCATGTGCCTTGAGCATCCACTATCAATAACTTCTTGATCCTATAAATCCATTTGTAGATTGCCCTGCATATTTGATAAGAAAATTAGTTTCTTTTGAGGACCCAAGCCATCACTGACTTGGATCTGCCTTGAGCATCAATATAATCAAACTTCTTTAGGGTGATTGATACATTGTTGTATTTAGAAACATGGTCTATGTGAAGATTAAATTAACGTTTATAATCTTCTAGGACCGTTTAAGACATCTACGATATAATAACATTGAACATAAACATATGCACAGCGGAATAAACACATAAAAATCAATGTTACTCTAACAAGGTTTCATCATTATCTTTATAAACATGTTGGGAATTATGTTTTCCGACTTATACCGCTGGTGATAATAGGTTAGTACCGATAGTTATATATTAGTTACTGAACCAGTATACAAAGTGTTAAGTACTGATCAGTTAGTTAGTATTGTTGGTAGAAAATAGTTAGTACTGTTTAAGAGATATGTATGAGATATTATAGGAAAAGATATGTATTATCTTTTATGCATTTTGTAAGTCTGTTAGGGTTTATCCTTGGTCTATAAAAGGATCCCTCACGGTATAGTTAGAGATATCATTTCAATATACATCTCATACAATCATATCTCATAGTTAGTAATATGTAATCACTCAAAGCAGATTAATAGAAATCTTATTTAGTTTTTATTGTTTTCTTAGTACTTGTGTTAATGATTCAGCATTAGCACATAGCTATTCTTAGTAGTGTTTCTATTAGTCGAAATTGTATTTATACATTTGGCTATCAGCTCTTTAGTTAGGCTGCCAAGATCTATTCAGTTAAGGGACTCACAAGTGGTTTCTAGAGCCTGTGAGAAACTCTGAGTAAGAAGAACAAACAAAACCAGTTATACATCTCCATACTACAAAACTAAACATGTCTAGATCACAAGATGAAATTCCACCACCACCACCACCACCACCTCACCATCATCATCACAAACACCAACACAACAAACTCCTCACACAGTTTCAACCATTAAACTTCCTATTCTCAAAAAGAGAGAATATGACATATGGGCCATGAAAATGGAACATTATTTAGCCTATACAAACTATCCTATCTGGGAAGTTATACAAAATGGAAATGGTCCTGTATCAATCACCACATATACACAAGGACAAATCAAGGTTCTTTTTCTTTTTTTATTTTTTTTTTATTTTTTTTTTTTTATTTTTTCTACCTCCAAGAACTGCAGAAGAAATTGTAGCCAGAGAAAGAGAAAGAAAAGCAAGGACCACTTTGCTTATGGCTCTACCAGAAGATCATCTTGCTAAATTTCATAAGATGACTGATGCAAAAGAGATGTGGGATGCCATCAAATCCAGATTTGGTGGAAATGACGAATCAAAGAAGATGCAGAAGTATATCTTAAAGCAACAGTTTGAAGGATTCTCTGTATCAAACTCAGAAGGGCTTCATAAAGGCTATGACAGGTTCCAAAGTCTTCTGAGTCAATTAGAGATTCATGGAGCAGGTGTATCCACTGAGGATGCAAATCAGAAATTCCTTAGATCTCTACCTTCTGCCTGGTCTCAAGTTTCCTTAATTATGAGGACCAAACCAGGAGTAGACAGTCTCAGCTTTGATGATCTGTATAATAATCTAAGAGTCTTTGAGAATGATGTAAAAGGCTCTACTGCATCATCCTCTAGCACGCAAAATGTAGCATTTGTCTCTGAGAACACCAGCAGTACTAATGATGTTAGTACCACTTATAGTATTTCTAATCCTTCTGGTCAAAACTCATAGTGTGAACAAACTTCATCATACTCCTTGCTTGCTAATCAATCAAGTTGCCCTCAACTGGATCATGAGGACTTGGAACAGCTTGATGAATATGACTTAGATAGAAATGGACTTTAAAATGGCGGGTAGATATGATTTCGATAGAGAATGATGAAGTTCTACAAAAAAGAACTGGTAGAGGCTACAATTTGATGCAAAGGAACCAGTTGGTTTTGATAAAACCAAAGTCGAATGCTACAATTGCCATAAGACATGCCATTTTGCTAGATAGTGTAGAACCAAGGGAAATCAAGATAGTAGGAGAAGAGATGCTTGGAACTCTGGCAATAAGGATGGGAGAAGATCTGGTAAGCAGGAAGACTCTAAAAGCATTGTGACCATTGATGGGAGGTGTAGATTGGACCGTCACTCAGAAGAAGAGAGATTATGCTTTGAGGTTGCAAACAGTCAGGGTCAGACACAGAGGTAACTTTCCTGTTCAAATGATTGTAAGAGTCTTATGCTAGCTTAAAAAAACTGTATTGATGCTCAGAGTGAAAAAAACTTAGTGATGCAAGCATAGAAATAAAGGCATATACTCAGGTCTAAAGAAAGTTGAAGCACAATTAGTTGCTCATCAACAAGGACAACTATGGTATGAACAAAAGATAAAATTTATGAAGATAGATTTAGATGATAAAACAGATGTTCTAACATACCATAAGAAACTTTTAGCAGAAACTATGAAAGAAAAAGAAGATTTAAAAGCTAAATTAGAAAAATGGCACAACTCTTCTAAAAATCTTTGTAAACTGATAAATACTCAGATGAGTGCAAATGATAAATTTGGCCTTGGGTATGGGGATCATAGATATGATGTCATTTTGAGTTACGAAAATGAAGTTTTACAAAGTGTATTTAAGTGGTAAGGAAAGTGATTCAAAAAATTACCTTTGGCATGATAGATTGTAACAGCAGGAGGTATGAATGTTGTTCCCCCAACATGACATGAATTACATGCCAATCTGGGACCTGATATAGAAAATAGATTTACTCTATAATTTTACATATGGTCCAAAACAGAGGTCAACCTAGTGAAGCGAAACCCAAACCAGTGAATTTGATACCTGTGAATCTAACATTAGTACTGAGACACCTGAATTAGTGTCTGAACCAGTTGGTAATGAATCTAATGTAGCATGTCAACCTAATGTCTGGTCTGATGCTCCTATCATTGAGGAGTATGAATCATATAGTGAAGATGAGTATGTGTCTATACCAACAAAAGAACAGGAAACACCTAGTTTTGCTAACCAGCAAGTAAAAGCTCCTAGGGAAACCATTAAGAATCATTTCACACATAGTAAAAATCATAAATTTGACAAGAAAGAGTTGGGGTATGGGTTTAATGCAAGAGCATCTTTTGTTTGTAGAACTCTTAATCATCTAATCAGAGATTGTGATTTACATGAGAAGAGGATGGCTAAACAAGCTGAGTTAAACAATAGGTTGAACAGGAATTCTAGTTAAAGGGAGAAAAGGCCAATTTGGAACAATGTGTAAAGAGTGAATAAACAAAACCAATTTATTCCTACAGCAGTACTAACTAGAACTGGTAAAATTTCAGTTAATACTGCTAGAACTAGCGGTACTAAGAATGTTAGTACTGCTAGGCATAGTTTTAACAGACAGGCAGTACTAACTAGTGCTGCTATGAAAGTTAATACTGTTAAGCCTATTGTGAATAGTGTTAGACCAACAACTATATTCATAAACTTTATTCATATTTTCAAGGCTTTTAAATAGACAACAGCACTGAGAAACAAATTTTTCAAAACAAAGTTATATGTCTAAGGTAAATGCAGTTAGTGCTGTTGGGGGAAAAAGGGAAACTGCTATTAAGCCCTCAGCAATTAGAGACCACAAAGACACAACTGGCACAATGTCTCCAAATACAATGGTGGATCCAGTCTTAGAAATTGTTTCACTTTCAAAGATCCACTAGGTCAGACTCAATCCCACCAGGCTTGGGACCCTAAGGAATCTAATCTCTTTTATGATGTACAGTTTTTCCACACAGAGCTTTGCAGTTAAGGAATTGTTGTTAGTGGATGTTCCAGGCACATGACTGAACAAGGCCTACCTTGTGAATTCAAGCTTAATGGTGGCCTTGTTACGTTTGGAGGATGTAAAGGTTACTAACTGTAAAAGGTAAAATAAAACGAGAAGTTAGATTTTGAGGATGTGTGCTTTGTGAAATGAACTTCAGCTTTTCTATCTCTTTTCTATGTCTAAAATGTGTGACAAAGACCAAGGTTTTTTTACATGACTCTGAATGTCTTGTTTTTGTCTCTTGAATTTAAGTTCCAGGGGGGAGCTACCAGATGCAAATCAAGTCTTACTTAGAATCCCCGACAAAACAATAATATATTTATTGTACAGTTTCAATTTAGAGACGTTGTCCTTCTGGAGGTTTAGCTTGTTTAATTGCAAAAGCCACAGTTGATGAATTAACAAAATAGCATAGGGAGGTTGGGTCATGTTAACTTAAAAAAACTTAAACAAATTGGAAAGGGGAAAATTTTAAGAGGTTTACCTCAAAAGATTTTTCAAAATGACCACACTTGTGTTGCTTGTCAGAAAGGAAAGCAACACAAGGCCTCCTGTAAGGCCAAATCAGTGAGCTCTATTAGTCACTCCTTACAGCTTCTTCATATGGATTTGTTTGGACCTACATCTGTAAGGAGTCTAAACCATAAGTCTTATTTTTTGGTTATCACTGATGATTTTAGCAGGTTTAGTTGGGTTTTCTTTTTAAGAAACAAGATGAACTACTAAGTGGAATCTTAAGGAATTTTATAGACAAATTGGAGAAACCAATTAAATCAAAAAGTTAAAACTATTAGATGTGATAATGGTACAGAATTCAAGAACAAGGATTTTATTGAATTCTGTGGGTCAAAAGGGATCAAGAGGGAATACAGTAATGCCAGAACTCCACAGCAAAATGGAGTTGCTGAAAGAAAGAACAGGACCCTTATTGAGGCTGCTAGGACTATGCTAGCAGATTCATTTTTACCTAACACTTTTTGGGCTGAAGCAGTTAGTATTGCTTGTTATGTTCTTAATAGGGTATTAGTGACCAAGCCTCATAACAAGACACCTTATGAACTTGTAACCGGTAAAATACCAATCATAAGCTACATAAGACCTTTTGGGTGCCATGTGACCATCTTGAATACCATTGACCATCTGGACAAGTTTGATGGGAAATCAGATGAAGGATTTTTAGTTGAGGTCATTCTCTACTAAAAGGAGGGGGCGGTAAGGGCTTTAGGGTATTCAATTTAGGAACCCAAGAGAGTTGAAGAAAACCTGCATATCACCTTTTTAGAGAATAAACCAAATATTGCAGGGAAAGGACCAACTTGGCTATTTGATCTTGATTATTTAACTGATTCAATGAATTATCAACATGTAAGATCAGAGAACCAAGCTAACAAACATGCAGGTCCATGAGAAGCTAATCAAAATGCAGGTACAGAAGACATTATTGATGCAGAGGGTTCTGAAAAAGAAGATGAATCTGCTCAAGACTATTTTGTACTGCCAATATAGTTTTCTTATTCCTCAACAGTCAAGAGGTCAATAGCAAAGGATGCAGGTGATGCACCTAACAAACATCCTGATTTGAAGACAAATGGGAAGCCAGTAGATAAGGAGGATCAAGTCTTTTTGGATGAACTTGAAAGACTTAAGAGGCAAGAAAAGGATGCTAATGATGCAGCTGAAGCTCTCAGGAAGGAGTTTGCTCAAGAAACTGAGAATTTGCTTATACAAGCAGGAGCTGCTAAAGCTAGCAGTACTAACATAGTTAATACTGTTAGCACACCAGTTAGTACTGCCAGTCCTTCTGGTGGACTATCCTTCACTGATCCAACCAATCCTGAACAAGATGATTCAGAAATACCTGCACTTGAGGACATTTATCAACATCCTACTGATGGTATTTTTACAAATTCATCTTATGATGATGAGGGTGCAGTGGCTGACTTTACAAATTTAGAAACTGTTGTGAATGTTAGTCCTATTCCCACATCAAGGATAAACTCTTTTCATCCTTCAACTTTAATTCTTGGAGATCCATAATCAGCAGTTCAAACAAGAAGTAAAGTGACTAAAAGTTCTGGAGCCCATGCTTTTGTAAGTTATGTTCAAAAGCAAAGGAGAAATAATCATAAGGACTTCCAGCATTATTTATTTGCTTGTTTCTTGTCTCAAATGTACCAAGAAGATTTTCAGGATGCACTTGAGATTGAAGTTGGGTTGATGCTATGCAGAAGAATCTGCTGAGTTCAGATTCAGAAAGTTTGGATTCTTGTAAAAATTTGGCCTTATGGGAGAAGGCTATTGGAACCAAAGGGGTTTATAGATTTAAGAAGGGATGAGAGAGGAGTTGTATGTCAGAAATAAGCAAGAGTTAGTAGCTCATGGACACTAGGATGAGAAGGATAGATTATGATGAGGTGTTTGCTCCTATGGCCAGGATTGAAGCCATTAGAATCTTTTTAGCCTTTGCCTCTTACATGGGCTTTATAGTCTATCAAATGGATGTGAAAAGTGCCTTCCTTTATGGAAAAATTAATGAAGAGTTCTATGTGTCTCAACCACCAGGTTTTATAGATCCTAAGTATACTCAGAAAGTCTATAAGGTAGTAAAAGCACTTTATGGCTTACACCAAGCTCCTAGAGCCTACTTTGCTACTTTATCTACTTTCTTGTTGCAACATGGATACAGAAGAGGAACTATTGACAAAACTTTTTTCATTAAGAAGGACAAACATGATATCATATTAGTACAAGTTTATGTGGATGATATCATATTTGGTTCTACAAAGAAAACTTGGTGTGATGAATTTAAGGCATTAATAAAGGGTAGATTTCAGATGAGTTCTATGGGAGAGCTCACCTTCTTTCTTAGATTACAAGTCAAATAGAAAGCAGATGGTATCTTTATTAGTCAGGATAAATATGTTGCGGAAATCCTGAAGAAGTTTGACTTTGTCAATGTTAAGACTGCTAGTACACCAATTGAGACCCAGAAGCCTTTAGTCAAGGATGAGGAAGCCAGTGATGTGGATGTCCATCTTTATAGATCCATGATAGGTTCTTTAATGTATTTGACTACTTCTCGGCCTGATATTATGTTTACAGTCTGCGCTTGTTCTAGGTTTCAGGTCACTTCAAAGACCTCTCACTTAAGAGCTGTTAAGAGAATCTTTAGGTATCTAAAGGGCAAACCTAAATTGGGTCTTTGGTATCCTAGAGTATCCTCATTTGACCTGGAAGCCTACTCAGATAGTGACTATGTTGGAGCAAATCTTGACAGGAAATCCACAACAGGAGGTTGTTAATTTCTTGGCAGGAGACTTATTTCTTGGCAATGTCAAAAGCATACCATTGTGGCTACTTCTACTATAGAGGCAGAATATGTTGCTGCTGCCAATTGTTGTGGGCAAGTTTTGTGGGATGCAAATCTAATGGTTAGTCTATGGGTTCAGTTCATGATCACAAGATATACTTTGTTAATGAGAGTAACATTAGGATTGTAAGAATCCGTATATCACTCTAAATCAAAGCATATTGCCATTAGGAATCACTTGTCAGGGATGCTTATGAGAAGAAAACTTATACATGGTGCTTAAAATCCACATATTGATTAATGTAGCTGATCGTCTAACAATGGCATTTGATGTTAGTCGGTTTCATTCTTGGTTGTTATATTGGAAATGATCAATCTGATAAGCCCCCGTCACTCAGTTTTAATTAAAATAAAAAACCCCCCCCCCCCCCCCCCCCCCCCCCCCCCCCCCCCCCACAATTTAAAGGGGAGGCAATATGATTTGTTGTATAGTTTGTATGAACTGATCAGTATGCAGAAGCATTTTTAACCATCGGTGAAGAATTTCAAGAAGTTCATTGGGTTTCAAGAGTCCTTGAGAAGAGATACAGACGGTATTGCAATATTGTTGTTGCCAAACTTGTTCAATTTTTTTATTGGCACAAGTTAGTACCGACAGTGCAACGTTAGTACCGTTGGGCAATGATAGTACCGCTATAGAGACGTTGAAAAAAACACCGCCAAGGGTATAAAGTGTAAATTGAAACGGTTTACTTGAAGTTAGGTTTCCTAAACCTATATAAACCCATCTCAATTGCACAGTTCACTTACGTAATCACTTTCAAATACGTTCATTTATACAAGCCCTAATATCTCTCTCACCGACGATCACTCATTCAAAAATAATGGTTGTTCTTGAATCGTGCCCTAAGCACAATATGGTCTCATATTTAGAAAAGACTGAAGGCAATGCAGAGTTTCATGATATCATTGATTTTCTTACGCGGAGTTCCATTCATCATGCTCTCACTGTAAGTCCAGTAGTTTCTACTACATTTGTTGAACAGTTTTGGACGTCTGCTAAGTCCAAAATAATCAACAATGTTAGGCACATTACTGCCAAAGTAGTTGGCAAGCTTGTGTCTATCTCTGAAGCATCAATAAGAAGTGAACTTCTTTTTAATGATGCTGATGGGATAGACTCACTCCCTAATCATGCTATATTTGATGATATACAGCTTATGGGGTATGAGAGGGATTTAACTGTGTTAACATTTAATAAAGCTTTGTTTTCACCCCAATAGAGGTTTCTATTTCATACAATGAATCATTGTATTAGTTCAAAAAGCACCTCTTGGGATCAAATTCCCACTAACATTGCCACTGCTGTAATTTGCTTAACATCTAATGTAACATCCGAGAATTTTCGAATTTAGAATGACGATGTCAATCTTTGACTTTTTGGGTCTGGCTTGACTTATAAGAACGTTCATATAATCACGTTTTACCGACTCGGACTCTACAGCAATTGATGTGGAATGAAATTCTGAAACTTTTTAGTTTGGCCCGAGACTGGAAAACGAGCCGAAAAAAGGCTATAAAACAGCACCGCAAACCTTATTCGAACAATATACAACGCGGACACACAAAAACAATTAAATTTGTTTTTAGTTATCAGTATTTATTTAATAAAAATATTAAATAAATTATTCATCATTTTTAATTAAAAGCGTTTTTGAAAACGCGACTATTCGAGTTGAAATCCATTTTTATATCAGACGGAGCAAAACGGTTCAACTAAATGAATAACGATATTTCTATTATAATGTTAATAAAATATTTCTTTAAATATTATCAAATAAATATCGTTTTTATTCAGAAAATATGATTATAAAACAATGGCGCAAAGTTTGAGATTTGAATCGTTCGTTAAGTCGCTAAATGAGTTCCCGAACCAGGTATTATAAATATTTAATAAAAATGTTACTATTTAACCCCCAAACTTTGAAAACTTGTCATTTCTTTTTTTAATATATCATTTTTTACCATTTAATCTCAATTCCCAGTCTTTATAACTTCAACACACAACTCTCTCCCATCTCCTCCTCATCTTCTCGGCGATCTTCTCGCCGCAGCCGGCCAACCACCGGCGCCGCCGGAAAACTTTTCGGCGGGATTTTCCGGCAAGACCAAAAGCTCCCGTGGGAGATCTTCGATCCCCTATATACACTCGCCTCCACTCGCGTTTTTCCACACCTACACTCACCACCGACGCCACCCCAAATTTTTCTACTTCATCACCATCACCATATCACAACCACCATCTGACAAAGGGGCGTTTGGTTTTGTTTATAAAAAAACGAAGAAGGGTTGTTTGGTTTTGTTGTAGAAACGAAGGGGTGTTTGTTTTATAGGTTATAAAAAAAAAGAAGGTGCGGTTTGGTTTGTAAAATAAGCCAAAGAGGGTGCGTTTTGGGTCGGGTCGGGCTGTGGGACAGTCGGGTCGGGTATGGGTTTAGCAGCTAGGGGTGTTTGGGTTGGGTTGGCAGCCGAGTTGTTGGGTTTGTTAATAACGAGGGTGCGTTTGGGAGGCGGGTTGGCAGACGGGACAAAAGTGAGAGGGTTTTTTTTTGTAGGTGTTTTCTTGTGATTCGATGTCGGGTTGGGTGTCTACACGACATAGGGTGCGTTTGGCTGTGGGTTGACAGCCGGGTTGACAGCCAGGACCAGCCGGGGGGGTTGGGATTCGGGTCAGCCGCCATACGAGGGTGCGTTTGGTTTAGGTTATAACCACTAGGGTGTGTTTGTTTGGCTGTCGAAAAGCCGGGACAGCCGAGGGGCTGTCGGGTTGGGTTGCAACAAAAGAAGCCGGACAGCCGGGTTGGCTGTTGGGACAGCCGGGGAAATAGGGTTGGTTTGGGTTATAACACAAAAGGGTGTGTTTGGTTTAGACAGAAACGCACAAGGGTGCGTTTGGCTGTCAAAAATAGCCTAAGGGTGCGTTTGGCTTAACAGCCACGCACAAGGGTGCGTTTGGCTGTCCATCAGCCGGGGTGCGTCGCGTGGAGTGTGTTGACACCGAAATAAAGTGAGTTTGGTTAACACAAATATATAAATTGTTTCATATATTTGATCGAATAATATGTGATGAAATCCGGTATAACTTGCGCGGTCTAGTTAAAATATGAAATAAATATTAAAACTAGATTTATATTGATGAATAAGTGATATTAGACATATTTGAGACGATATTTTGACTAAAAATGGACTTTAGTGCCTTTATGTAACGGATAATTTAGAACAGAAAATAGAACGTGGGATTCGGAATTCGAGACTTTGATAAGTTAGACTTTAGTTTACAATAGTATAACTCAAATTTTTATTTTTTTTTTTTTTTATATTTTTCCGGACGTTTAGACATAAAACGGGACTTTTAACTCCCAATAACGAATAAACTGGAACGAAATCGAAATATATACTTTAATAAGAAATAAGTTATTTTAATATATTAAATCTGGCATATCTATTAATTAAACGATTTGATCACTTTCGAGTCCGTTTCAGCCTTCCGGCGAAACACGAAAGTTGTTCGTAATGGCATTTTACTTTGCCGCCGAGGCTTATCTGCTGTTGATATTTGAGAATAAGTTATATTGGACGAAATTAGTTATATTGCAAAATATACTCTAGGTTAAGGTTTAAAGTCGCGCTAGTGGATTTTCATCACATGTATATATGGCTGCATACATATAAAATTTGTATGATTTCAGTGTATCGATGTACGCATCGTTCGACGTATTTTGTACGTGTATTTAATCGAACGACATAATTACTAGGTCTTGGTCGAGTTCGTTGCAGATTCAGTTGTGATTAATTGATTAATTGATCGTGGTCTTTATATCAATGTAGTACTTAGCCTCGTCTTTTCATCTTTTGAATGTTTTTATAACCGCGCAAGGGGGATACATGCTTGTCTACAAAATCTTATATTTGGTTATCTTATAACAATGCGATTGTTTTAAAGGATTTTGTGAGTTTATAGCCCCATGTTTTACTGATTTTACATATATTTGGGGTGAGAACATGCTTGTTTACAAATGCATTTACAGGATTGTTTACGAGATTGCTTTATATACTATTTGCATATGTAGCTATGGGTTACATTATTTGACTTCATTTTTGGTCACAAATGCATACTTTACATTTGAAATAATTTCGGATTAGCTTAGGCTAATTGAACTGATAGCAATAAAACTACTGCCCGGGTGTTCTTGGAGGGGACACCGGTAACGGGAGTACATATTTTTACATTACTGCCCGGGTGTTCTTGGAGGGGACACCGGTAACGGGAGTACATATTTTTACATTACTGCTTGGGTGTTCTTGGAGGGAACACCGGTAACGGGAGTAATTTACGAATTATTTTGTATCCCTGCCCAAATTAGGGTAAATACAAGTCTACGTCACAACGTCATGAACTGTAAATCACTTGGAGGGTGAGCGCGAATGTTATGAAATAGGTATCTATTGGTGTTGTTTCCTGGTTCGGGTGATTAGCGGATCACTTGGTAAACGAATTTATAGATCTTATTCGGGGATTGAAACCCCGTTCGGGTGTTTAGCTATCACAGGTCCCGTCGTAAAGAACGTTATAACATGTCGGTTCATTGTTGGGGACTTACAGGGCCCCCCCCCCCCCCCCGAACATTACTACTTGAATATTTTGGTGACATTACATCTGTCATGCATTCTTTATAAAATCTTTGGGATAAGATTTGGTACTTATGGTGACATAAAAATGTGTTGTGCATTCTTTATAAATCTTTGGGATTTTTACATGGTACTGTGATGATACAGTGGATTACATTTATATTTAAACTAATCTATGAACTCACCAACTTTAATGTTGACACTTGTAAGCATGTTTTTCTCAGGTGGATTAGATGCTTGGACTATTTGATGTGCATTGGAGTCTTTACATTCAAGCTTTTCATTGTGATGCAAATTATGGGACAAATGTATTATTAAATTCAGATTTTTATTGAATCAACAAATGTTATTATTCAAACGACACCTAGAGGTCGTTCTCTTGTATCTATTGCTGTGTATTACGAAGTAACACCCCATTTGGTATTCCGCTGCGTTGTATGTGATTTTTGGGGGTGTTACAGATTGGTATCAGAGCAATGGTTATAGAGAACTAGGTTGCATATTTTACCCTAGACTATAACCGTTTTCACAAATATTGCATCACAACAAACATTTTCAAAGTGCATACACGCTACTTGCTTATGTGCTTACATTACGTGTTGCATTAAGTGCTTACGTGACATACATATATTATATTGACTTTATATGTTGCATTCTTTTCGCGATTATCGTAGCGTTATTTTTTAAGAGTTATTATATAAATACGAGTTTATTTCTTAAGACATTGTGAGTTGCACAATGGTCTCAGTTTATTTCTTAAGACATTGTGAGTTGCACAATGGTCTTATTTTACTTCTTAGACATTGTGAGTTGCACAATGGTCTCATTTCGTTCCCAGACATTGTAAGTTAAACAATGGTCTCTAAGAATATTATTTTCTTCATAACTTTATATAATATCGTATTACACGGAGGCCGTTATAATTCTGTTTACATGGGATTATGTATGAATCTAAATGTTACAAGTCTTGTATAGGCGGGACTTGTTAATAGGTAGAGGATTGTTATGGTAATGCTATGTTGCACTGGGCATAGAGGACCTTTACTTGTTTACTTAAAACCGAGAAGAGTACACATTATTTATCTTGATCTCTATGTAGTTCCAATTGACTAGTTTTACTTTTCGATCGAAGAGATTTTTTAAACACTCGTCTGATACTCATTAGAAGCACATGCATCGTCATGTCATCCATCACCTTGAAGGTTATGAGAGTACGCGTATCACCGGGAATTATTAAGTAGAGATGATTTATAATATTTTTTATTTGAAAGGATTGGGACGCCTCTTCAGTTAAATAAAGAAATTGTAAATCACCGAACCATAAGTTTATCATTTCTTACTTACATAATTTTGATCGTTTTTATGTAAATAAGAAAATTATAAAGGCGGATCTTAATGGTATCCGATATGACACGAGTATGAACCTGAAATCGATAATCATCAGAATACGTTAAAAGGGTCTAGAGACACAATCGTGTCTTACTACTCAGCAAAATCTTAAGGCCTCACTTGGAGCTACCTTATCTCATTCTTAAGTTATTACTTTTGCCATTGCAAGTCCTTGCAATCACGAACTGTCTGTGGAGCTAACAGACTGAGTGCAATATCCCGTCACCATTTGTTATAGTATTGACGTTATGGTCGCTACTGTTGGGTCTTGGAGCGGTCTCGACTGATACAACTTTATCCAATAGGTTATGCAACTCCCCTTAAACGAGATAACCACCTATCGACGAAACAGATAGTTGGACTATTCATTTCGGGCCACTAGTAGGAAGACTTAGGTCGCGATACATCCTAGTACTGCCAAGTATGTTGGGTACTTACATACATAAGCCACGTTGATATGAATCATCGAACATTACAGATAGTAGAAACGAAACTCCGTCCTCGGACATGTATAGACTTATACAAACATACTCACGCGACTACACCTTCTTCTTGAGGTTTTCACTATAATGAGACTTTCCCTATAACGGGTTTTACAGTTCATAAGATCTTTGTAATGATAATAATTTTGAGATACCTTTCTAATGGATTTATAATCCTGGTAACCTAGCCGAAAATTTTATTCATGTTCTTAGTCCCACTAAGCGGATTAACACTCAAAATTTAATCTCGGACGAGATTTCTTTAAGGGGTAGGTACTGTAACATCCGAGAATTTTTGAAATTTTGAATGACGATTTCAATCTTTGACTTTTAGGGTCTGGCTTGACTTATAAGAACGATCATCTAAATCACGTTTTCACGACTCGGACTCTAAAGCAATTTGATGTGGAATGACATTCCTGACAACTTTTTAGTTTTGACCGAGACCCGAAAACAGTCAGAAAGTGACTGAAATGCCCTCGCAAGATTTAGAAACGAGAAAATAATTAAATTATATTTAATTAACACTTTTTATTAAATAAAAATATTTAATAAATTAGTCATCATTTTATTCGAAAACGTTTATTGATAACGCGAATACATGGGTTAGAAATTTACTTTTGTTTTTATTGCGGACGAGACGTAACCGGTTTACAAAATAAATAACGAACCTTTTTATAAATGTTATAAATATACTTATGAAATATTATCAAATAAATACTCGTTTTTATCGGAAAAATGATTTGGAAAACAATGACGCAAGTTTCGAGTTTTGAATCGTCCGTTAAGTCGTTTAAACGAGTCCCGAACCGATAGTTATCAAAAACTATATAAACATTTACAAAATGAACCCTAAACTTATAAAACTTGTCATAAATAAATTGTATATATATATATATAATTTTCATTTCATTTTCATTTCATTTCCATCTCTTATAACACACACCACACACTCTTCTCTCCCAAAATATCCGGCCACCCTCCGACCACCGCCGGCCACCACTACCGCCGCCGGAAAACTTTTCCGGCGGGCTTTTCCGATCGAAACCAAAAAGGCTCCTCGTGACCAGATCTACCCGATCCCCCGTGTCACTCTCCGCCACGCGCCGTTTTCCCATACCACCACCACCACTCAGCCGCCGCTGCCATGCCACCCTACACCATCTCTACCACCTCGTGACCACCTTCTCCACTTCATCACCACGACCCATACCACCATCATCATCATCACAGCCACCACCGACCACCACCAAGGGTGCGTCGGGTTTAATAATAGCACCAAGGGTGCGTTTGCTTCGCGTGTAACAGCCACGAAGGGCGTGTTTGTTTGTTTGTGGTGAAAACCACCACGAGGGTGGTTTGGTTCGGCTATAAAAACAGCCACCATGGGGTGGGTTCGGTGGGTAGCCGCCACCATAGGGTTTTGTGGGTCGGGTTGACAGCCCAGCGGGGGGGTGGTGTGGTCGGGTTTGGCTTTTGTTGTCAAAATATTCACGGGAAGGGTTTATGGTTCGGTGTTGTTAATATTCACTAGGGTGGCATTTGGTTGTAAATAAAAATCTCCAAGGGTGTGCTCGGTTGACTACCACCACACGGGGGTGCGTTGGCAGTCACACAAACACACATCGTTGGTGCGTTTGGTTGCCCGGGGACAGCGGGTCAGTAGGGGGAGGGTTGCGGGTTGGGTGCAACAAAGAAGCCGGTGTCGGGTTGGATATTGCGGACACCGTGGGGACAGGGGTCGGGTTTGGTTTCGTGGGTTAACAACGACAAAGGGTCTGTGCGTGGGTTTGTGAAGTTATTAAAACGCGGGTGCATTTGGTTTTGTAACACGGAAAAAGGGCGGGTTCGTTTGGTTTGTGTTCATAACAGCCGTAGGGTGCGTTTGAGTGTGGTGACACCGAAAAGGGTGAGTTTGGTTTTACACCACAAAGTATTTAATTGTTTCGTTTAATTTGATCGATTTACTTTATATGTGATGAAATCTGTTTAAACTTGCGACGTCTAAGTAAAATATGATATTAATATTTAAAACCGCGATTCGATAAAATGTATAAAGAAACATAATAGATGTAGTTTAGACGAGAGTTGAACTAAAAACGGACTTTGACGCGTTTTGTAACGAATAATTAAGAGCAGAAAACGGAACATGGGATTCGGGATTCGAGATTTTGAAAAGATCAATTTTGGTTTACAAAATATAATAAATTATATTTTTATGGACGTTTAGACATAAAATGGGACTTTTAACTCTCAATAATGAAGAAACTAGAGTGAAATCGGAATATACGCTTTAATAGAAAATAAGTTATTTTTAATATATTAAAATCTTGAAAGATCTATTAATAAAACGATTTGTGAACTTTGGTGTCCGTTTCGCCTTTCGGCGAAACATGAAGTTGTTCGTTAATTACTTTTACTTTGCCGCCCGAGGATATTCTGTTTTTAAAATTAAGACATTAGCGGGTCGAAAACTAAAGGTCAGGATAATATATTATTTCATTTAATAGTTTTATTGATCATTAATTCGGTTCTAAAACGGAAGGTCTAAAAATAGTAACTTTCTTTAAATATTAGAGATAAGTTATATTGGACAGAAAATAGTATATATACATAAAATATACTAAGGGTTAAGGTTTAAAGACGCGCAAGTGGATTTCTCATCACATGTAATTTCGTCTGATACATATAAAAATATGATGATTTCGTAGGTAACGATGTACGCATCGTGGTCGTCATTTGTTTCGTGTTATAATCGAACGTCATAATTATAGGTCCGTGGTGATGTTCGTTGCAGATTATTGTGTTTAATTGGATTAACTTGATCGTGGACTTTAATCATGTATGAGTCATAGCTCGCTTTTCAATCTTTTGAAGTTTTATAACCCGCGGATGGGGGATACATGATTGTCTATAAATTCTAATTACTTACTCGGTTATCTTATAACAATGTGTGGATTGTTTTAACGGGATTTTGTGGTTTATAGCTCCCTGTTTTACTTGTTTCATACGATTTATAACTTTTGGGGTGAGACTTGCTTGTTGTAAATTGTTTGCAAAAGTCAATTACATTGGTCGATTACATACGTGTTTACATGAATATTTACAAGCTCATATTTACATGAATATTTACAAGCTCATATTTACATGAATATTTACAAACTCATATTTACATGATTTGTTACAAACTCATTTACATACTTTGTTTTACAAATTGGACGCAAGTGAAAGTTTATATTGATTACGTGTGTACCTAAGTATAAATAATAACCCCCCTTTTAAGCCCACTTATTGTGAACTGTTAATTCCTGGTTTGGAAGCGCGAGTGTTATAAGGTAGATCTATCGGGTTTGACAACCCCCGTTCCGGTGACTAGCTATCACCGGGGGATACGGAATATTATAAAGGTCTGTTTTGGTGATGCGGGTTACACATCTGTATGGGCATAAGGCTATAAATAGCTAATATACGTCGAGCTTCAGTGTCATGAGCTTAGTGTAACAGTAATCTGGTTTTGTGATGTCTGCATTTGTTGTAGTATTATCTGGGATTATTCTAGCGGTCCAACTTTTATTATTATTTTCAGGGAAAAGTCGATATGCACGAATTTGGCCATTGATACATTTTTTGAGAAATTAATTTTGTCATTCAAGTATATTAAAAAATCTTTTGAAAATATAATTTGCTATTTGTTTGCCAAATCACTTCACCAATCATTCTTTATAAATATTTAAGATTATATAGTTTACTAATGTTGACATAAATTGCTTCGTGGCAATATTAATAAATAAAAATTTTACATATGTCCATTTAAGACACCGTTTAAAAATAATATAATTAATCACCTACCAAACAAACTAAAAACTACCAATAATCACACCAACATAATGTTTGACACTTTTAATGCATTTTTATCTCATTTAAATTATAATCTTTTAATAATTATCTTTTCATATGTCTTCTTTACATTCAATTTTTTCAATTTTTATTCAAAAATTTACAACAAATAAATTTCATTCAGAAACACAACGATAATATATACAACTCCATTTTCTATTTTCGTACTAATACACTAATCTCTTATTAATAAATTACTACACCATTTTTTAATCCTCATCTAATTTCCAAAAAAATATTTTTTTCAAAAAAAAAAACCAATCCTAAAAAATCATTCACCCCAATATACTATACAAAACAAACAAATTTCCCATTCACAATCCATACAACATCACCAACTCAATTCAAACAACTCTAAATATAATTCTCAAACCTTCAACAAATACATCAAATCAAATCTTAAATTACAACCATTTAATATTCTCTCACCACAAAACCAAACACAAACCCACTCAACTAATAAAATCAACACAAACATAATACCACAAATTTTACCCAACATCATCCCAAACATCACAAATCACCACCCAATACATATCACCCAACAACAAACAAAAATATTCCACAATAACCACTACAAACACCAACATAATCAACCTACAACTACACACCAAACCACCACAAACCAATAATCAACCATCATAATAATTACCACTACAAACCAATCCCAATTACGCGATAAGAGATGATATGCCGCTAAGTAATTGTGTTGAGTGTGCTCGAGACGGATTTGTCCGCTCTCTCGTGACTCTCACTCTCTTGAGTTATATTGATGCGAGTTAGCATAGAGTCACTAGAGATCTATGCATACGCTCTAGCAGACATATTGTATTTGAATTGAAGTCCCCCCCCCATTCATCTACTACATGAGCACGCTCCGTATAGGTATGTATAAATTTCCACACTTAATTATCTTTAACAAACACGTGGTGGAAGATGATTTAACCTGAATGAACACCCCCTAAAATAATATCCTCCAACTATCCACAGACAATTTGTGTCAACATAGTGTCATACTGTGTGAAGTGTAAATGTGTCATAGTGTTTGTTAGTACTATGGTTAGGTAGTGTGTAGTATGAGAGAGGAATCATGTGCTTGTTTGGTTATTTGTTGGGTTTGATAAAGTAGATATAGTTGTAATTTGGAGATGTTTTAAATTATAACTGTTTAGTTGTTGTGAGCCGTAAGGACGAATAAGTACAGAATATCATACTTCAGACTTATTTCTATCGTATGGATGTGAGAGAGTTACGTTTTTAGGTAGATGTCGCGCGATTATCTCGTGTGTGTGTGTGTCTTGTACCTGAACTTTCAGCTATAGACGCTAGCGATATCCACTAGATAGAGAGAAGAGATTATAGAGGGGGGTGTTTGATAGCAATCTTCCGTCTCCATCTCTATCTTTTGATCTTTAGAGACCTTACTACTGCACATCCAGCCACTTTCAGCAAACATACATGGAACTTATCTCGACCTGCCTCAGGCATTGCTGTGTTCGTGTGGTTAGGGCTCTTAATATGACGTATCCTACCATATTGGGTAATGATTCGACCATTACTTCTTAGAGATGATCAGCAAGAGTATCAAATGACTTCCTTGACAGAAACCTTGCTTTTAGATGTTCAAACAAATATGTATTCCTTTCTACTTTCCCAAATAATGTCACTTTTTAAGAAATTCTTCATCTGATCAATATGATATTGATGCTTATCTCCTGAAGTACATGTTTGTCTCAACATCTCATCAGCTATTTTCTTTAACTTTGCTTCATCAATAGCCAGTGATACCTCTTCTATAATATCTTGTGACACTTGCTT
This sequence comes from Tanacetum coccineum, assembly GCA_026074375.1. Taxonomy (NCBI): domain Eukaryota; kingdom Viridiplantae; phylum Streptophyta; class Magnoliopsida; order Asterales; family Asteraceae; genus Tanacetum; species Tanacetum coccineum. The sequence continues at coordinate 89,854 of BQNB010003398.1, forward strand.
CATCGATATTTCATCATCATCTGAAGCATAAGAATCAGTCTAAAAATCATAATCATCTACTTGCTCTTAATTACCTGAAGTTGATGGACCTTGTTCCTCTTTACTGACTTGACCAAACGATAACTCTCCAGACACATATGCTTCATACTCAGATGTCTTTTGCCGCTTTGCACTATTCTCCCCCTCAGGATGAGCATTATCATGAGGATCATCCTGATCTCTTGGGTGAACGGCAGAAGGTCTACATGTAGTTTAAGGTACATGAAGATTCTCAAACATCATCTGAAGTGCAAGCCATATTGCTATATCTTGTTGCTACAACTGAGGATCGTTTTTCATGGAAAGATACAGTTGATATTGTTTTTCTAGAACAGAGAATGTTTGTGATTGAACTGGATGAACATGAAGGATGTGACCAGACATATAACTTCTTACTGACACATCAACTTGAGAAGAGATATGATTATCAATAGCTTTCTGAATTTGTAAGGAAATTTTAGCTTGTATATTCCCTCGCTCTTGTAAAATAGATTTAGCAATCATCTGTTCCAACTTTTCTTTAGTCATTTGTCTTTCCATAATCAGCCCTTCTGCAACATACACTAGAACTTGATCTCGAACCTGCTCATAAACTTGCTTTTTAACCTGCTCCTTAATATGCGTATCTACCATAGTGGGTAATGATTCGACCATTTCTTCTTGGAGATGATCAGCAAGCGTATTGAATGACTTCCTTGACAAAAATCTCTCTTTGAGATGTCCAAACAAATATGTACAACGTCCCTATAATTCCTGAAAGAAATTCTTGTATTTGAACTGAGCAGGTTTGGATTTGAATAATGATAGAAGCCAATTTGGTGTTGTGTAATTTTGATGATGATGTTGTTTGAGTATCGGTTACCGTCAATTCTTAGAGTTTCTCAGTATCCGAAGATACGAGATTAGTATGAGTCCTAGGAGATCTAATTGGTGTGGGTAATTATGTAATCCTAGACTCCTTTACAATCTTCCCTTTCTCCCTTCGCTTTAATTCATACACTTCATCAATTATTTCATCCTCATCTTCATTAACATTGACAGGTATGACAACATTAGTAATTTCCACCTCTTCATCATTAGTGATCTGCACCTCTGGACTTTCCTTATCACTTCTGGGCTCTAACCTAGTTCTGGGAATCTGTGGTTCATCATTCTTAGGAGGTAAACTATCATCAATAACATTCTCAGATCCTTCCATCATCTTTTCAATCGCTTCAGACGCCAAGTGTTTGTTGACCAGTTCCACATTTTCTCTAGCTTCTTGCTCTTCTCGACTTTTTTGCTCAGCAAGACTTACTTGTAATGTATCTTGTAAGATCATCTCATCTGCTTTATTAACAGTTGGTACTGGAGCTAGTGGAGTTAGACGTGTAGATCTCCTTTCAGGAAGACGAAAATGAATCATAGTAGATCGTTTTGGAGCACTTGACTCTGCAGTATTCTTTTTATGGGTAGGTGACCTAGGGGCGCTAAGTGTCCTATGTGGTCCTTGGGTAGACTTAGTCGGTTATGACTGAGTCAGAGGAACATCTAACCCAAACACCTCCGCATACATCATATAATGCTCCGTGTGCTTCATCTCTTCAGTGATCATCCAATCTGGAATTTGCATGCCAACTTTATCTTTGTGTCTCCTTGAATTAAAGATATTTTTCATTATATCATCATCTTGCAGGTTGTGATACATGTCACGAGCACATCTTGAAATTTTAGGAAAAATGGTCATGTAATGACTAATAATGATCTTTGTAAATCTTGTATAAGGAATCAAAGATGTTAGATGATGAAGAGAATAGTAAATTCCTTCCCACAGTAAATCTTCATAATCCACGTGAATGTTATTGACAAAGCAATACATCATTTGCATTATCTACAACGCAGGTTGATCCCATCCAGTGACACGTGTTGTCAAGCGCTTGGAAAATATCTTGCATAACGTTTGCCATGGTTGCAGAAGACCAGTTGTCTTAAAGCTTGGCGATATCTTCAGCTCTATTGTAAAGCCAAATTGTTGTTTATAGAATGGAACCATGCCAAAAAATGATGGTGGTGGCACGAATGAATTATGATTGTTTTCATTTGCGTGTGGTAGATGAAAGATTGTTCTAAAGTCATCCAGTGTAAGAGAAAGTTCTTTCTTGTCCAGCATAAACTTAAGCCTATACTTTGAACCGTCTTCCTTCAAAGCATGCCAGAACTGTGCCATATAAATCCATGGTACAAAGGAAGAAGATGCAATGCTGAATTGTAATGGATGATTCTTGATGATGTTCGTCAGAATTTTGCTTTCCGGTGGGCATTGCACATTTTCATGATCAACTTTTTTGGTAGCATCCATAAGATCATATCATTTGTTCGGAGGACACAGTTCATCTGGATGAACATCAGCTGCATGTTTTTGTTGTGCCATGATAATTACTGAATGAATAAAATTAAGATGTTAGGTAACAAATAATTCTTTTGACATTTTTGTCTTTTTCCACTCTGTCTGTTTTATATGTTTTGGCAATTCTTTTTAAACATATTTTTGATCAGTTTCTTTCTCATGTGCTCGTTCTTGCTTTTTTTAGCACATGTCATACGCTTTATTCAAATTATTCTTTTGATTTGTCATTTTTATGTGTTCTGGCAATTCTTTTTCGAACACACTTTTGATTTGCTTTTTCGCGTATGGATTTTGCTCTCTCTTTTTGTTTTTAGAATATCCTCACCAGAAATTCTTTGTGACATGATACTCTTTCAAGAATGATGAAGATTTCTCTTTTGATTTTAATCAAGACTCTTTTGCTAAAAATTAAAGAGAAATCATTCAACTTCTTAAAATTGTTTTGTGAAAGAGTATCATTTTAACACAAAAACAGATTTTGAGAACTTTTTCCAGAAATCTTTTGACAAAAACTTTCTTTATAATGATAACATAGAATCATATAATCACAAACCCACAATTGAATGGACACTAAGACACTCACTCCTCATTCTGTTCATTGCAGAAAACGGCCGAAACCGGACATGACTTAGTCCACTTAAACAATTACGAATAGATATATATGACCCACAGCTTAGAATTCATAGAAACTTGATTTCTTTCTCAAAAATTATTTGATGTTTTCACCACACATGAGAAACTGATCTTTTTGTTCCACAGACATTCAAGCATTAATCATCATAAGCATTAATCATGAAAATTATTTCTTTCTCAATACAACTTTACTTTTCCACAATCGCATTTTTACTGAATTTTGTCTTTTTGACACCACCGAGTTTGACTTTTTGACCCTTCCGATTTTGACTATTTGACTATTACTGAGTTTCACAAACTAGATAAACAATAATTCATTTTAACTTATGTAGAAACCAAACTCGATTCGTTTTATGTTCTATTATCATTTTTCAGACTCCAAACAGTTAGACAAACAATCAAACTCGATAATACCATATACTTCCGAATTTCAATTTCAGCGACTAGTTAACCATTCCTAAGCTATTTATCACTTATTTCTACATAAACATTGTTTATTATCATCCTTGATTTCAATCTTGTTGCATAAACTCGATAAAACACAAACTCGGTTATCTAAAAATTATCGAGTTTAAATCGTTATGCAAACACTTGTATTATTTTAACCACAAATCAATATCCACTTAGCTAAACCCTTTGATAAGAAAAGTAGTTGTAATCGTTGTAATGAACTCGAAAGACTGTCGTTGATTTTCTACTCAAACTCGACAATAAGACTCGGTAATTATTATAAAAAGTAAAATAGAAAATTTTTCCTCCTTTTATAGCCACTGAATATTTGTTTGAAAAATGACACTTTCAGCCCCTGTGGTTTTCATTTTTGATTTTAATCATTTATTTCCCAAATTTTGTTTTTCAAATTTTTAAAAACTCCCCCTTTAGTAATGAAAATTTTTAAACACCCCCCCTTGAAATGAAATCATGTAAAATACTTAGTCCGAAAATGAAGATGTTTGAGTTTTAAAATAAAAACTCCCCTTGAAACTATAACGTTTTTCAATTCAGTTCTAGGAGAGATCATTGTTTTTTTATTTTATTTCCGAAATGATGTATGTGAATGAAAAGTTTCAAGTACTCCCCCTTAGATTATGATTCCGTTTTTTCTTTTGAAAGTTTTTTATAAAAAATTTGGAATCATAAAACTAATCATGTGATCTTTTAAATTATTTATTATTTTTTTTATAAAAAAATATGACAAATCTTTTTGGGATTTTGAATTTTTCAATTTTTTTCTTTTGTTTTTGAAAAATTTATTTACATGTTTTTTGATGTATGATCTTTTCAAGAAGATAACTTTGTCAGGCTTTCCAACTGAGTTGGAGTCATACATCTCATACCAATGTGATGAACCAGATACTCAAAGCGTTCTTTTGGAAGCGCTTTAGTAAATAGATCCGCAAAGTTGGTATTCTGTCCCGACAAAGTAAATTTCCACAGTACCATTCTCAACATGTTCTTTAATAAAATGATACCGGATGTTAATATGCTTAGTCTTAGAGTGCTGGACCGGATTGCACGAGATAGCAATGGCACTCTTGGAGTCACAGTACGTCGGAATCCGATTGTACTTGTATCCATAGTCAAGCAGTTGAGTTCGCATCCAAATAACTTGTGCACATCATGCAAACATGGAAACATATTCAGCCTCAGCAGTAGACATCGCAGTATAATCTTGTTTCTTTGAACTCCAACTCACGAGCTTTCCACCTAGAAATTGCAATCCTCCTGATGTGCTTTTACAATCTTATTTACATCCTGCATGGTCCTTGTCTGAATAGGCAATTAGTTCAAATCTAAAATCCTTCGGACACCATAGGCCCATGTTATAGGACTGTCTCAGGTACTGAAAGATCCGTTTAACCTCTTTGAGGTGTTTGACCGTAGGACGTGCTTGATAAAGAGCACATACAAAAGTAGCAAAAGCAATGTCTGGATGACTGGCTGTTAGGTACATAAGCCCTCCTATCATACGACGATAAGTTGTTTGATCAGTAGGAGTGCCTTGTAAATCAGCATCCAACCTCTTAGTTGCCATAGGTGTACTCATTGAGACACATTCATCTAGACCATATTTCTTTAACAACTCAATTGCATATTGTGACTGACTTATGAATATGCCATGGGGAGATTGATGAACTTGAAGTCTAAGAAAGAACTTTAGTTCACCCATCATTGACATTTCAAAATTAGTTTTCATTAGGTTTGCAAAACATTTTGAAAAATCTAGATTTGTTGAACCAAAAATAATGTCGTCAACATATACTTGAACAAGTAATATGTCTCCCCCGTAATGTCGTGTGAACAAAGTTGGGTCAATAATACCTTTAGTGAACACATGTTCAATTAGAAAAGAAGACAATTTGTCATACCATGCACGAGGTGCTTGCTTAAGATCATATAGAGCATTTTTCAACCTCTAGACATGATCTGGAAACTCTAGATCAATAAACCCTTCAGGTTGGCTGACATAGACTTCTTCTTTCAAAGGACCATTGAGAAAAGCCGTTTTGACATCCATTTGAAAGATTGTGATATTCTTATAAGCAACATAAGCAATAAACATCTGAACAACCTCAAGACGAGCAACAGGAGCAAATGACTCTTCAAAATCAATGCCTTCTTCCTTCATGTATCCTTTTGCCACAAGACGAGTTTTGTTTCGAACCACAATATTTTCAATATCATACTTATTCTTTGAGAGCCATTTGAGAGCAATAATATTCTTTCCTTCTGGTCGTGGAACAAGTTCCCAAACTTAAAGTCTCTCAAATTGATTCAACTCATTTTGCATGGACTCAATCCAACTATGATCTGCCATAGCTTCTTTAATATTCTTTGGTTTAATAGTGCTGACGGTTAATACATACATGCATACCTCAGAATCTGTGTGTAGCCATTGGCGAGTCATGACAGGTTTGGATGGGTCACCAATAACTTCGTCTAGAGGATGATCTTTTGTCCAAATGTGAGTTGAGGGTTCTACTTGGTGGAAATTCTGCACATTTGATGGTTCTAGAGCCGTTGTTGATGACTCAATTTCCTCATGATTTGGAGGATTAGATGAAACAAACTGTGAATTGCCATCAAAATCAGCAAAATCTTCTTGATTGAAGTCATCAGCCTCAGTTAAAGAGATTGGAGAGGTTTGTCATCAGATGTAGTCACAATGGGAGGAGCCTCATGTTCGTCAACAATAATTGAAGATGTAGAAGGTGAGTCTTCATGAATTTGAGTCAGTTGTGCAGCGGAATTGATGGTTGTATCAGAAAACTTCTTCTCAAAATATTCTTCATACATTGGATCGAACAATTTATCTAAATCTTCTTTAGATGGAGTATTTATTGTTTTTGCTGATGAATTATGATTTATAAATCGTTGAAGCTCGGGTTCTAAACAATCGTGTTCAGAAGCCATAGTTGTGAGCTCGTCAAACTTGACATTTATGGTTTCCATAATCTTTTTAGTGCGTCTGTTATAGATTCAAAACCCTCTTGATGTTTCCGAATAACCAATAAAGACCCCAATGTCTGCTTTTTGTTTCATTTTTCCAAGATCGTCTCAGTCATTTGTTGGATAACACAATGAACTAAACACATGAAAATATTCAACATTAGGCTTTCTGCTACGTAATAACTCATAAGGTGTTTTGTTATGTTGTGTATGAATGATTGACTGATTTTGAGTAAAACAAGAGGTAGCCACTGCTTCAGCCCAAAGAAATTCAGGTAAGCAAGAAAAGATAAGCATCGTACGAGCAACTTTAACAATAGTTCGATTATGTCTTTCAACTACTCCATTTTGTTGAGGCATTCCAGCAGTTGAAAATTGTTGCATGATTCCTAACTTTTCATAATGAGCTTTAAGAGTTGCATTTTTGAATTCAGTACCATTATCTGTATGAATCTTGCAAACTTTGGCTTTTTAATTCAGTTGAGCTTAAGCAATGAATTTCTTTATAATCTCTGGAGTTTCATATTTTGAATGAAGAAAGTAAACCCATGAATATCGAGAATAATCATCCCGATCACAAGAATATACTTCTTTCTATTGATTGAAGCTACCCGTATTGGACCGCATAAATCCATATGAAGTAATTCCAATTTGGAGTGATCACTTGGAACTAATTTGAGTGGATGAGAAGCTTTCTTGCTTTTTCCTCTTTCACAAGTTCAATACAATCTGAACTACCTGCAACACAAGAAGAAAAAGCACATAGGACAGGTGGGTAAGGTGATCTATCAATTATCTTAAAAGAGAACGATTGTTTTTCCGATTGATACGACGATTCTGACCATTTGGGTTTGTTTTCGGAGGTGGGGGGGTGGCGGGTGGGGGGGGGGTTGGAGTTTTGGGGGTCGGGTAGTAAGTGTTTGTGGGGTGGGGTGGGCTGGTGTGTAGTAGACGGGGTGGGAAGGGGGGGTGGAGTGTGTGGATGGGTTGGGGGGTGAGTGGGGGGTGCGCGGTGTGTTGTGGAGGGGGGGTATGTTGGTTGTAGAGTGTGTGGAGGGGGTGGTGGCATTGGAGGTGTGGGTGGGGTATGTGGGTGAGGTGGGGGGGACGGTGTATGTTGCAGTAGGTAGTGTTTGACTTTGAGGGGTGAATTTGGGGCGGGGGGGTAATTTATTTGAGCATTGGGGAGTGTGCCGTCGTGTTTAGTAATTAATAAGCCGTTTTTATTGTTTATATTAACATATATATTATTTTGCTATATTTTTTTCTCGATTTTATTTTTTTTTATATGTAAACCAGGAAAACCAAACAAACAATGTGGTCTTTGATTCAAACATTTTTGCCAGATTCGACTAGTTCGAATCTTGTTTCTACATGATGTGTAAAGATTTATAGCGTACATGTCTGTCTCTTTGTACTGAAACCTTAACGTTAGTATAAGGTGTTCCGACTCAATCTTTAGGTTTGGAATTACATAAGTAGTTATTAAAGACTTAGATAGTGTCGTCTCTTTAGATAAACATAGTCTTGCGAACGACATAGAAGTAGTATCAATGGTTTTGTGTGTTTCTAGATTTAGTGGATAAGGGTTACGAACATTTGAACGCACATTCAGTTTATAATTTGCAAAACAATTATCATGACATGGAATAAGCACATTTTGCATTACCAAAGAAACACATAACAAAGTTTTCGCTTTCAGGAAGCATTGGCAACCATCAATATCATTTACTTTCTTTGTTAGTGATAACAGTTTCAGATGTGACATATGTTATGCTTATTTATCTCTAAATAAACTGCTACTTTCTTTGCTGGCTTCTTAGAGTTAGTTAAGACACTATCCTTGACATGTGAATCTCTATTCATTGATCTTCTAACACTAGATGCCGCATTCATTCCTGTAGAAGATAAATCATGCTTAGCCTCGCTTGTTTGTGATTCATGTGTTTTGACAACTTTGTACATTCTAGGTGCTATGACATTCTTGTTTGAATTTATCCCTCTTTGTTTGGTAGGTGAAGTCTATAAAGTGACTGGTTTTGACATGACATGGTTTCTTTTGAGATTTTTGAACATTCGTTTTCTGTTATTATAAATGTTTATGTATTGGGTTGGACACAAAGAAGAGGTTGGTAACCATTAGTTCTGTCAAAACTTGTATTGAAGGACTTACCTTTGTCACATTTGCTCGTCTAGTTTTAACTCAAATATGGTAATCAAAATATTCTGATTCTCAGCACGAATTGCACCATATGCATATGTTTTCTCAGAGACATAAGCAATTAATTCGTCCACTTGATAGGTCTTCTTTATCTTGAATCATACATTATCAATCATGGAAGCTTAGAGAGAATAGTAGTGGAGGGAAAAGTATTTAAATTTCAATGTTATAAATGGAGGGAAAGGAAAATGTTTATTAACAAAGCTTACCTCTCATGATGATTAGAGGGTTATTTATAGGAGAAGGGGAAAGAGCCTTTCTTTCCTTTATTTTTTCACTTCTAGTCCATGAATCTGACGTAATTTGCTATTTCATTCTTTTAGCCTAATACCACCTTATTACAAGCTATTTATACTAAAAAAAATAACGACTAATAACTAAACTCACCATAATCGACACCTTTTTTGAACCTAACAACATATACTTCTTGAGGGGCCATAGTGTTTCTTGCATTTTAGGGGGCGGTACGATACGTACTGCTGTTGTCCCGCGTTATGGTTCTTAGGTGAGATACCTTTCTCTTGGTTGGAGGTTGAAAATCAAGTAAGACCTTTTCAACCTCATTTAATAGCTAGAGGAGTGGACGGAGATTGATACGTTTTGTGGGTTAGTGAAGGTTTGGGAGCGTGCCTAGTTGAAGTTTGGTATCTCCTTCCAGGTGTTGGTGGCATCATTGAAATTCCTTGGCATTTTTGGTTCAGAGGTGAACCTTTACCTTTGTTTCGGTCCAGGCGCGGGATGCGTAGTTACATAAAGGCTTGCTCCCAGAGTATACCTTGCAATACCAGAGTGTCTGGGGTCCCACTGCAGATTTCACATGAGGTGGTGATTTTGTGTCACACCCCCAAACAAGGCCTGGGTGGATTACGTGTCCGGGGCGTGACGTCATAATATACATCACACAAAGTACAAAGAACGACCACTAATTAACATTTTGAAAATCATAACTCGTTGTATTTATTAAAAAAATGGATAAGTCTTACAAGATTTGAAAAGAAATTTAAAACGTTGCGGAAGCATAAATTAAGGATTCAAAGACAAATATAGTAGGGAATGATTAATAAAGTCTTGAAAGATGATATCATATTGCACGTAGGCTCCACATAGCACATCAGGGAAGTTCAAAGCTAAGTACCTAAAAAACATGCTTAAAACGTCAACATAAAGTTGGTGAATTCATAGTTTAGCAATATCATCACTTCCTACATATTTGCATATCACCCACTTTCATATGTAATTAGTGTGGTCCACAAGTATATCAAAAAACATATGCGGACAGTTATAACAGATACAAATTCACATAAAATAGGTACTGTACGTTGCGACTAGCTCATGACACGAAGCTAATAGGGATGTTAGCATATAACATGCCAAATAATTGCTTGCCCTTACAAAGGTGTCGACAAAAGACCACTAAACGCCAGTTTCGACTATGAATATATCCGTTAGTTTCTTGGCCAAACTCATAACTAGTAAGTGCTGTTTACCCGGAAGGGGATATTTAGTCCCTATACTTCTATGATATTCACTCGTGCTCACTTAACCAATTGACGGTTACAGTAATTAAACGGTTCTGTTATTAGGGCAAGAGCGGTCGACGCTACTTAGGCAACAGTAACAGGGAACATCTTACTATAGCACTTGTGTCCAGTTTATAAATTAAAGGAATGTTTCCTCACTATGTTATTAAAACGTTATTCTATGATTTAAAAAAGTGGGGCTATGAATCACTTATACGAAGTTGTGATCAAATGAAATCAATCAAGTGGAAGACGAATCTCACGGTTAGCTTCGAACAACCTAGCATATAGTTGTCGTGTAAGCACATAATGTACAACGATAACGCTTAACGCAAGGGGAGGCTTGCCTCAATATGCTGATCATCGGCATGAGTAGACACGGCGTGATCCTATTTCAAACGTACTTTCGACAGTTATCTGTTTTTGACAAGTCTCGACATTTTGAAAACATCTTTGAAAATATTTTTGGTCTTTTAATTGTATTTTGTCTTTTAGCTGTATTTCAATCTTTTAGCGTGTTTTGTCTTTCAATGTATTTCATCTTTTAGTGTATTTTGTCTTTTAGTATATTTTGTCATTTAGTATATTTTGTCTTTTAGTGACCCGACACACCAAAGTTGACTCAATAACCGTAAATGTTGACCTAAACTCGACACTTAACGGCATTCTTCATTTTATCATTAGTTTGATAATAAAAGTATATTTTTCGACGTATTTATAAAGTTTAATAAATTTTAGCATGACCTTTCTAAAAATATCAATTTTCCATTTTTATCCATCTCGACTCGTGAAAGTATCAGTTTTATAAAAGTACGTCTTTTATTGACTCGAAAGAATATTCGATCAATTTTCGACAACAATCACGGAATTTTGCACAAATCCATTCTAAAACCGAAACCCTCTTCGACTTTCAATTTAAATTCCGACCAGAAGCCTAATCTAAATGCTTATATCCCTTCACCAACAATATTAAAAATTTCAACTCACTATATTTAAAATCTCAAATAAAGATTTAGCCGTAGTAGAAATAACATTATTTATCTAATTAGTCACAAGTATTTTAAACGTAAAAGTACAACTACTTATCTTTTTATGTTCTTTCATTTATAATAAAAAGATTAAACTTTTAAACTTGTAGTTTTATAGAAAAATAGGTAATGATTTTCTAACGATCGCTTTATGACCCTTGTTTTCGGAATGATCATACGAATGCAAAAGTACAACTCATTTATGAAAAAGAAGAAATGACTTACAAGAAAATGCGATGAAAGATTATTAGAAACTAAGAACAACCCAAACGTTGTTTATAATCTACCCGGATGAAATAACAATCAACCTCGAACAATATATCATCAAATGGTTTGATCAAAGATTAAAAAGAAATGGATTTGTATGTGTGTTTGTAGGCTTTCGAACCAAGAGAGGAAGAAAGAAAAGAGATGTGTGTTTTTATGTGAAGAGATCTATAACGCCTTATAGATGTCTTCCCAAGCAAATTCACCTATATCATCTTTCCAAATTTTACAATCAGTTCAAATGGATATATTTTTATTGGTATTATAATGAATGAGCTACAACTAAAAATGAATGAATGAAAGTATTATTGCGTAAGTGGTATCACTTTGCATGCTAGAATTCAAAACACATAATGTGTGTATATGAGTGTGTGTGGCCGGCATAGGGACAAAGGGTCCTAGGGGACCAATTTGATCTCCTAATCAAACCCTTGTGAAGTACATGTCCTGAGTGCCAAATATGGGAAGCTGTTCTTGGATTTGAATTTTACAACTTTTGGCATCCTAAGTATATATGTATGTGTATATCCGGTTACAACAAGGCCAGGGGGGACCAAAAGTAACCTCTAACATTCTAGGGATATCATGCATGTATGTGAATTAATTACCAAGGTTTCATGCAGATACATGCCATTAAATTACTTTACCGATTACGTAAATCAAACGGAAAATTGACTAACGACTTCACGAAAATAATTATGAAATTTTAATATTAATTAAAAGGTAAAAGGTAAAAAAAAAAAAAAAAAAAACAAAAATAAAAAAATAAAATAAAAAAAAAAAAAAAAAAAAAAAAAAAAAAAAAAAATAAAAAAAAAAAAAAAAAAAAAAAAAAAAAAAAAAGAAAATTAAAAAAAAAAAAAATTAACAAACAAAAAAAATAAAAAAAAAAAAATAAATAAACATACAAAAATAAAAAAATAAAAAAAAAAAAATTAAAACAAAAAAAATAAAAAAAATAGAAAAATAACATAAAAAATGTGTCAATGACGAAACAGGACATACGTTGAATACAGTATGGTTCTCTCCCGCAGGCAATATCATTCTTAATTAACGGCGCACCTGCGTTGATTCATATTGTAACGGGACAACTTCCCGATTACACGTAAAAATTAAACGAAACGTTAAAAAATCAAATTATCAAAGGGGGAACGGTAAATTATTGGATTGGAAATTATGGTTTTGACATCCTTGCCAAGTTATATACCCATGGGTGATTAGCTAATGTACTTTTATTATTTTTTTTCCAAATTTTTAATTTAATTTTTTTTGAAAATAAAATTTTTTTTTTTTTTTTATTTTATAAAAGAGCCTTGTCCTTAAAGCTTTTAAGAGTGAATTGAGTGCACTGTTACATGATTTTGAGAAAAAATGGCTTCTACAGAAGATTCATCAAAAGTAGGGTGTATTTGTAGTTGGGTGGGTATTTATTTAGGAATTGATCTTCACGATCCCAGGTAAACTCGGGAACCCTTCTTGAGTCCAAACGAACCTTGACAATAAGAATACGACTTTTCTTCAATCGTTTGGCTTTTGGTCCATAATCTCAACCGGTTCCTTGATGATATAGAGCTTGTAGTTGATTTAAATCTCATTCAGCGGAATGGCGAGTGTTTCGTTAAACCAACACTCCTTCAGGTTTAGCACATGCAAAGTACTGTGAACCTTGCTTACCTGTTGTGAAAGTTAAGTCTAGACAAATACAACGGTTCTACGTTAGCTTAATTCTTATAAGGTTTATAAAGTCCTTTTATTCGATCTATCTAGGGAAGCTTGATTTTTTAGCTTTCTCCGTTTGCTAAAACGTATCACTTATTTTCCAAGGCGATACCTTCAACAAGGCATTATCTCCAATTTTAAATTCTAAGGGTTTGCATCTCATGTTGGCATAATTCTTTTGATGATCACGATTTCCCAATTCATGTCGTAACTGCTTGTTGTCTTTGGTAGTCTTGTGATAAAATCCATGGCCATATTTTCCAATTTCCAATGGGGTATTTCTGATTGTACTAGGAAACCAGATAGCTTCTGTTAATCGTTCCTCATTTTTAAACACGTCAAGCACTTACTGGACATAGGCAAATTCCACCGATTGTGTGGTTGGCGATATGCCTGCTTCCATATCGGCCATTGGTGAAACTGCTTAAGGTTGTGATGTATTTTATCTGATTCTAGGGTAAATGAAATAGTTAGGTTTGTGTGTCTCATGCTTGATCAATTCTCCTAAGTCTCTAATGCGTGGTAACCAAATCCTCCTCCTAATGTAGAGAGTTCCATCAAGACGATTCTCAAACTCTTTGTCCACACCATAAAGGTTCTCATCTTTAACGTTCTCTTTCTTGAGAGCTTCTACTCGTGCCTCATTGAATTTGTTAGTGGGTAGGTTTGAATTAAATGGTCATCACCAGGATCTCACCTGAGAGGCTCTAGAGTCCATTCATTTGCTAGAGCATCTGCCGCAACGCTTGCTTTTCCAGGGTGATATCGAATCTTATAATCGAAATCACTGAGCAATCTTAACAATCTACATGGTCTCATGTTCAATTCCTTTTGATCTAGAATGTGTTGTAATCTCCTATGGTTTGTAAACGTGGTGCGCTTCATGCCATGCGGGTAGTGTTCCTAAATATTGAGAGTAAGCACTATTGCTCCTAATTCTAGGTCGTGTGTCGGGTAGTTCTTCTCATGAACTTTTAGTTGTCGAGAGTCGTAAGCTATCACTTTTTCTGTCTGCATCATTATAGTGCCAAATCCATTAGGTGAGGCATTATAAGCCACGAAGTTTTCCGTTCCATCAAGAAATGCTAAAATCTGTGCACGACAAAGTTTCTACATCATAGTTGAAAGGCTTCCTCTTCTTTTTCTTCCCATTCGTATTTCATATTTTTCTAAGTCAGTTCGGTTAGAGGTTTCTATAACCTAGAGAAACTTTCAATAAATCGTCGGTAGTAGCCGGTAGGACCTAAAAAAATTCGTATCTCGTTGGGAGCTCACGCCTCTCGAACCCTCACTCTATACACATAATCGCGTTTAGATAAGTTAGAAGAAGAGAGAATACAATTGATTAAGTAGATAGTAGTTATATATTAGTCTATTAGGTGCAGCAGCATAGTTTTAGAGAGTATTAGTAAGTAATTAGGATTTAGGACATAGAGATATTAGAGTATTAGAGATGATCTTTTTTTTTAAGACATTTTTTAGGAGATTTAAAGGAGAGAGTATTCGATTTAAATCTATATAGCTTCTACCACTCTTCTTTACTAACTTGGGACGGGAGGGGGGTGGTTATTTGGGATTGGGAGGTGGAGGTAGAGTAACTTTGATGTAATTTTATTTTATATATTCTAATCTTAGTTTGGTTTCCTACACACTCTGTGTTGTTTAATCCCTTAATTTTTAGATTTAATTTTTAATATATGGGGGGTTTGGTGATGGCGATAAGGGTAATAGTTGAACCCGATATGTGTGAGGTGTTGTGTACCGCCCCCCCCCCCACCCCCCCCCCCCCCCCCCGGACTGGGTATATTTAAAGGAGAGACACAGTTTATCAACATCAAGAAGCTGGGATGCGGAAGGAGGAAGAAATGCTGATGGGTTTGCTGTACTTATAGATGAAGGGATTGTCAATTGGGGAGAATCATTGAGGATTGAGGAAATAAATCTGGACTTATGGCTATAAGATCAAGCAAGGAGATACGGTGATGACTTTAGAGGTGTTCATGTCACTGTAATACAGTTGCATCGTTGATTGACAGTAGCGCAATATCGCACTGTATCAGACTAGCACGTGTCATGTGATGAACAAATGAATCAGTTAGGTGATCAATAGGAAGCACAAATACTGTTGTCAATATAGTGCGCAAGAATGTTGTGTAGAAAACTAGGAAGCGCGTCCTAAGCTTGTTTGACTTGCTCTGTAACAGCAACGCTACTGAATTCCTCTGAAATGGAGAACTAGCTCGACAATTTCAGAGCTCATGCTGCGCATCTCTTGCTCGCTCTTATCCGTCGACCTAGCACCGTGTTCTTGTTTGTATGTTGAGAGAGCTAGTGTACATGTGAAAGTAAGCTGTTTCATTTAGAGAAAAAGTTGCTGTTTTTGAGAAAAGTACACAGTTGAGCTTCTAGTTTTCTTAACATCTTGACTGATATGCAAGTATTTGTGCTTTTGATCACGACTAATGATTCATGTTGTTCATCACATAGTGTTTTAAAGTGTATTGTTATGTAATCGATGAAGTTTTAGAAAACAGACGATAGTTACCTCAGTGCTTGAGCTTATTAGCCATAAAGTCTCCACTGATTTTATTTTTTCTTCAGCCTCAGTATGTTCTCCCTCCACATTGACACTCAATCCGCCTATCATCTATTTGTCAGCAAAAAGCGCCGCATTGATTCTTATCTTGCTTCACAGCTTCTTGATGTTATAAAATGTGTTTCTCTTCTTCTTTCCATCATGTGTCTCCCTTTGCTGTACATTCTCCCTAGCCAAGGGACCAAGTGTTCGTGACAATTGAAACAGTTCAAGCTTTCTTTTTTTCAAATACAACAGGTGTTTTTCCATCTCACAGACGAACTTTTCGCCTTCCTGTTTTCTTATAGATTCTTCTATCTGTCATAGCAATCATTGCTATTTGCCTAATTATATATCCATCTCTTCAGATATATCTCGTCATCTAATTTGTTCTCCAGATTCTTCATGAAGATTAAGTCTCTAGTCAGCTCTGATTGTTGCAAAAAAATGGGAATAGATTACTTCATTCAGCAAAAACCATCAAGGAACTTCTTTTTCAGGTAATATTGGATTTGAAGAAGTGAGAAGGAGTGCAAAGCACACTCCGTAAAATTTGTACCAGAATAATGTGTAGGACCTTGTAACCATGTGTAGTGTTGAACAGTGTTGAGTGCGCTTGTGTCGAGAAGAACACAAGAGAAGCTAAGACTAAACATCTGGTTGAGGTCATAGCGAGACTCGCTTGTGTGGGAGACAGGACCTTGCATCTTTCCCGGCTCGATAGATCAAAACTCCTAAGTTATTTGGAACACTAATCATCCATAGACTAAATTGGTCAACAAAGTATCAGAGAGAGTGTGTAGTCTGTCATTGTCTCAGTTGCCCAGAGTGACCATGACTGCAGGGCGGCAGCGCATAAGAAGAGAGTCTGAGAGAAATACATGTACATCCGATTTGCTAGCACTTCACGTTCGACGCTCTCTTCTCAAGAGAATCCATCGGACGCTTCTCCTAGTAGATTAAGAAAAGTGTGTGAGTGTTGAAATGTATGTGTCACTCCTCCCTCGTGTTGTCATAGACACTCGTCTGTAGACACCTTGGTTATTATTTATGTCTGCTTGTGTCAAACTGATGTGTGATAAAACAGCTTTTGTCGATGTTTGTATGCGCAGTGGTTCGAACCAGGCCATTGTGTGAGCTCTAGCTCCCTCTACCTAGTTCTGTTGCTAGAGCGATGTGTCTTTCTCTCGCTTATAGATTATGAGATGTTCTGTGTGTGGTTACTTCTTTGCCCATCGCGCATCATCCATTCCATGAAATGCTGTTGTGCTCATAGGTTCTTTGTTGTGGAGCAACCCCTAATACTGAAATTCAATCTTAGTACCATCTTCCTACTACTCATTTTCTACAAACGCAAGACAATGGTCTCATGATCCTGGCGTCAGTATATACTTGTTCTTGAAGCATCTGTCCTCCTCTTTGTTTCTACGCTTGAATTCTTGCAGCCAGTAAATAGTGAGTACTGAACAAATACCATCTTTCAGTTGAAATTCTCTTCTTGGGAGTTTCCATCTGAATTACCTTCCATACATTCATTATCAATGATTACTGCAAGCGCTTAGATGCCTCCATTCCTATAGTACCACTGAGATATAGTGACTGCCTTAAGCGTCTATATCTTAAGCGGAATTGGGAAGTCAGTTGCTCGCATCTTGAACTCTTGGTATGCATAATGCCATAGTGTTGTAGCTGGTGGAATCTTCAGATCTAGGTTGTTGTTGTTTAGGTTGCAGCACCATAGAGTCTGATGGATCTTCATGTGTTTGATTCTTCCATCACTAGATGTTGTGAGGTGAATATACTATACCGATTTGAATACTCATACATTAGTAGGTTTAGACATTATTGTATAGTATTGTAGAGTGTTTTTGTTTGTGATCTAGTGATCTTTTTCTCAGAGTCCCTCGAAAGGCTATGATACCACTTGTAGGTCCTGGTTAGGATCCTGACTAAGCCTTTGTAAAACTATAGATAACTTGGATAATCCAAATCAAACCAGTATGAGAACATCTGACTATGATATCTAAGTGTTAAAGCGGAATCTTATATACACGAATTAAGAAGAAACTCGATAATTTGAAAATTGTTACTATTAAGCTCTATGCTTCTATTGTATTTCTCAGTAACGTACTACATAACATTGTTGATCCTTAGGGTTCTCTCTGTTATACACAAAAGGATACCCTAATGGGCTTTACAATCGTCAAAGCGATATTACATATCCTTTCCTTAGAGATCTCCTTAAGATATCCTTAAAGATAAAACTATTACTCTTTCTGTTAAAAGAGACTTTTACCTATAACAGTACTAACTATGACCACCCACCCCCCCCCCCCCGAGTACTAACTCTAGTTACTGCTACTCTACCAGTATAGACTTTCGCGTACTGCCAGGACTTAAAGAGACGTACTGCCAGTATTAATCAATACTAACAGAACTAACATTATACCAGAACTTAACTGTTATACTACCAGTATTAAGTCTGTTTACAATGCTTTTGTTTCCAAACACATGCATATCAAAGCATGAAGAAAGTATCACAAAAATCTCAAACAAGTTTAAATGTTAGAGTAATAATCTTAGGATATTCTGGATTTCTTCCAAAACTACTGGCAAGAAAGGCTAGGGAAGCTTGAGTGAACCGGGAGCACAAAACAGAACCGAAACAAGAGAGTCTTCAGAAAAATTTTTGTAACCCCCAAAATGTGTCGCTAGAGGAAATATGCAGGTGCGTTTACTTCTAATACACTCGAGCGCTAGATACACGAGAACGACCTCTAAATGTGTCGTTTGTAAAACAATCTCGTTGATTTTCTAAAATCAAAATAATAGTTGTCCCATAATTGCATCACCATGAAAAACTTGAATGTAAAGACTCCAATGCACATCAAATAATCCAAGCATCTAATTCACCTGAGAAAAACATACTTAAAAGTTTCATCATTAAAGTTGTGAGTTCATAGAGTTTTGTAAGTATAAAAGTAAATGTTGGAATCCAAAGATTTATAAAGTATGTGATTATCTCAATGTCTTGTGATTAATCGCCAAAATGTAGAGTAATTGTACGAAACAAAAGAGTGTTAAGTGTTTATTGCTTCGCTGCAATATGATTTGAACATGTTCAGAAATTAGTAATGTTCTATTAGAGTAGTCTATGGGGACAGTGAAATCGTTGATTTCCAAAATGTATCGGGTCTACTATAAACAAATACAGTACCACATAATTAATATCTACTGTTGCACTAAGCTCTGACACTGAAGCGTCGGACATTATCTGTTATGCAATTTTATGCACTAAATGTGCGTGTAAATGTTCAATCCCGTAACATCCTCATAATTGTTTCGATCATGTATGCTATTCGTGTTTCAGTTACAGTCGAAACCGAACAGGGGATGTCAATCCCACATAGATCTATTTATACACTCGCGCTTCCGAAACCGGTCCTCGGTAAGAAATTGAAGTTCATGATATGGGCAAAGGTGGGTTATGTTATTAGGCACATTGCTCAACAAGAGATGATAAACCGAAAACATACTTGTGTCCAATATAAATTAAACCATTGTATTCGTTAATAGCTTTGAGTACGTAAACCATAAGTAGAAAATAGGTGTGATATAAAATCATGCCATGTGAGTACGATTATGAGTATGTAAACAATTCGTAACATGTATGCAAATGAGTATTTATTGACAAGAAGAGTAAGAAACCAAGTTTGAAGCAACCATGTAATTAGTATTTGTAATGAATTGCAAAATCAACTTAAAGTATGGAAACCAAGTGTGTAGAATTATGTAAAAGTATGTAAAGAATTATATAAACGTTGTAATGAGCCGTATTCATCCCTCCGATGATTTGTAAAGTAAATGTTAAAACAAGTGACAAAAGAGGGCTATAAACTCACATCGATGTTGTTAGAACGATTGGCGGTAAATGGCGCACATTAACGCCAGACAAAAGACGGAAAACTGGAAACGGCTCGACCAATAAGTTGCAACTAAATTCTTAACGTCCTTTGTCCCACTAGCCTAAGCATAATGTATTTGGGTTTCCCGATGAATGGTTACATCTAACGCGACTCGTTGATAAAGATATTTAGGATTTCCAAGTTGTATAGTTTTGGCGTTTCGTTTCTCAAATTTTTGTTTGTGTTGTTAAAATAAATAGTTTGGATTATATACGTAAAGTGTGAATATATATTCTGTGATATTTGACCACATGAGAAGAATAACTCTACGCTATAATATTCAAATACGTGTGAATATATAACACGGACAAGCATCCCAGTGATTAATGAAAAGTATATAGATACCTTGCAGGTTATTGATATAGTAAGTGCGAGTAAGATGAAATTAACAATAGTTGACACCTTTCCATTAATAAATAAGACTTGGAATAAATGTAGATGACATGCACTCTAATCGTTATTAATTTTACAACCGACTCGTTTGTAACGGTTTTATTCATTTAAAATATAAATAAATATTTTGGTAAAATCTATTTTCGTTTTTCTTCGATGGGTTGCGTCTAGAACAGTTCGGTTCATTGTTAAAAGTTATAGTTTTTTCGTTCAGTGTCGGCGTTTAATTTTATATACAAGTTTTAATGTATCTTTAAAATATTGTCTGGAGTCCGCTTTATCGGTTTCTAAACAATAGCAAGTTCTAGTAAACATTACTAAAAATAGAAATCTATTAAATTTCGCCATGGACCTTTCCGTTTATAAAACGATCCCAAGTTACGAACGATTGTATTGCAAACATGTCCACTTTGCCCAATTTAATTTATAGGAAATCATTTTAACATTCAAGGGTTGTTTATTAATTATCGTTTAATAAAAACATTATTTCCATTGGTGATAACTTGTACGAATTCAGTATTTTGTATTCGTTCCGCAAGCTCTGTGTGTGAAATATGGATCTGAAAATAATATTTATCACATTTTATTTAACCAATTAACCATCGGTTTCGATTATAATATTTATATCAATTCTTTGGTATATTTTTATTAGTAAAAGATTTATATTCTAACGAACCTCGTTGTGACCCTGTCGATCATTGGAGCTAAAACCAAACGCACGCGTTTGGCAATGTCAGCAAACCGATACAATCCCCTTTGCCTAAGAACCCAGACCCAAAACGCCCCTTGTGATTTCTGCCCCACACCACACCGCACCCCTGGTGCCACATAACGACCAAACTGCAGCCTCTCTGCCTTGGCTGACCCGGATTCCCAAACGCACCTGATGCGTTTTCAAACAACCAACCGAACGCACCTCTATGCGGCCAAACGCACCTATGGTTTGTTCGCAGCCATGACTAACGCACTTCCTTGAAGTGTGCTTATAAACTATAATCAAAGAACGCAGACTCTGTGCGCGTAATCACAAAACCAACGCGCCTTCGCGGTGGTTCACCGCTTGACCACGACGAACTCGCACGTCCTTTTCAGGTGTCTAAATCCACCGGGACAACGCCCTTTTGTGGTGTTATAAGATAACCCAAAACGCACCCACCCTTGTGGTGGGCTGTTACTCTAACGATACACCACGTGTGGTTGTTATTAAGAAACCAATAAAAACACACCCTTTGGGTTGGTGTCGACAAAACGCTACCGCACCGCTTGTGCGTGCTATACACCCAACCCGACGCACCCTTTCTTGTTAAAACACAAACCAAACGCACCCCCTTATGTGGTGATAGCCACATAAACATACGCACCCCACGGCTGTGGTGGTGGCGTGGGTTCGGTGGTGATAACGATGATAATGAAGATGGTGGCGGTGTTTTGTGTCGTTGGGAGATGAGGGACTGGCAGCGACGGTGGGTGAGGTGGTGTGATAGTGAGGCGCTGTGGAGGTGAGTGAGTTGGTGGAATTCGGATAGAGTTTAGGCCTCAACTCAACCATGCTCTTGTACGGTTATGTTCCCACTGCTATATTATCGGTAAATACGGAGTCTTTTTGGTGTTGGCCGGAAATGCCCGCCGGAAAACTTTTCCGGCGGCGGCGTGGTGGCCGGCGGTGGTCGGAGGGTGGCCGGATATTGGGAGAGAAGATGAGAGGTGTGTGTTATACAAAAGATGGAAATGAATATGAAAATGAAATGAGATATAAGATTTTATATATATATAAAAGAAAGTGAAAAGTCCCCCATAGTCTAGGGTTCATTTTGTAACATTTTTAATATAGTTTTTATAGAAGCGGCTCGGGACTCATGAGCGAACACTTAAACGGATGATTAACGCTAGACACTTGCGCTCTTTGTTGTTTCGAATCCATTTTCTCTGATAATAAAAATGGAGTATTCACTTGCTAATAATTTTCATAAATATATTTAATATTTATTAAAAATATTTGTAATTTATTTTGTTGAACCGGTTACGCATTGTTGATGGTAAAATGGTTTTTAACTTGAATATTCGCAGGTCGTTTCAATAAACGTTACTGAATAAAATGCTAGAAAGAATAATTTATTTAAAATATTTCTCATTTAATAATAACGATGATAATTAAATGTAAGATTAATTATTTTTTGTGTTTCAAAATCTGCGAGGGCATTATTTCAGTCACCTTCTGACTGTTTTCGTGTCTCGGTCAAACCTAAAAAGTTGTCAGGAATGTCGTTTTACTTCAAATCTGCTTTAGAGTCTGAATAATGAAAAGTGCTTTAGAGTTATGGTCATTCCTTATAAGTCAGCCGGACCTAAAATGTCACGATGAAATCGTCATTCAAAAATTCGGAAAATCTGTGGATGTTATAATTTTGGTTCAATCCTAATAAAAAAAATCACAAGACACAACCAAACAAGAATCGAAGAGTACAAGGCTACCCGCCACATCTCAATAGAAATAGAAAGAAGATAGAAGGATAAGCATGGAGTGCCTCCCACGAAGCGCTTTAATTTTTGGTACTGAGTTCTCATAGCTGACTCGGTCCCGAGATTTATGTTCGTCCTTGGGGATGAAACAAATGGAAAAACAAAATTACATTGAACATTTAACTGCTACTAGCTCTTGAGAAGAAAAATGGAAAAAGCTGAGATTGGTGTTTTTGTTTTTTTGTTTTTTTTTTTGTTTTTCCGGGATAAAAAATGGGTGTCTTCACTCCCGAAGGAAGAGAAATAATGTTTCACAATGATGAGTAAAAAGGAATTATGGACAACATATGTGAAGAAAATATAATGTGGTCCTTAGATGATTTTACATATGATGGAGAAAATGTGTTTCTCCAGATCCGGATTCAAAAACTTTAACAATATTTTCCAAGAAGTATCAAATTCGAATTTCATCGCTTGAATGCATTGTGGTTTCATGAGATCGAAAAACACTCACTTCTGGGAAGGGATTATGGGTGGTGTTATGCAAAATCTCAAGAACGTCTTCCCCCGAGTCTTTATAATCATCTAGAAAAGCATCGATCTTATCAATTTCGCTCCTCTAGGTCGAAACAACTCGCATGCCTCATCGAAAAGAGGTATGTTAGTAAAAACTGGCTATCAAAGTAGAAACAGTGGAGTCCTTGCTGCTCGACTTCCTTGCTAACATACTCTTAAGAAAAGGTGGATTAATGTTACTGGAGTTGTATATTGTCATCTAAAATTCAAAAGGGTTTGAATAAACTTGAAGAAAAATTTACTTTTGTACATCGCCTCCTTTAAGAATGGATTAGTCATCGCCCAGGTGGAGGTGGCTAAGCAAGCTGGAGCAGGTTTTGTCGGTGTGACCGTTTTATTCGAATGAAAAATGCTCTCCTTGTGAATAACTTTAAAATTCTTCAAACACGGTGTAATACGAGTTTGACGTTTAGCTGTCGGCTCTGCGATATTCTTTACTTCCTGCTTTTCCTTTTCATCGTCGTCATCTTCTGGTGGAGGTAAGCAAACTAGAGCAGGTTCATCGGTAAACCTTTCAATAAGAGATTTGCTAGTCTTGAAAGATTCGAGACTAAGATGAAAGTCAGAAAGAGGAGTGGTACTATCACTCGAGAGATTATTTGTTTCTTCAAAACTATCCTCGCATGTGTCATTAACCATTTTAATTGACTCGTTTACATGCTTTTGAGGATGTTTTGAAATGCCATCGACATGAAAAATTATTTGTTCATTTCCGTCCCTTAAAATAAGTTCTCCTTCAAACACATCAATTAAAGCACGGCTGGTCCTCAAAAAGGATCTCCCAAGAATGAGAGGAACTCGAGGATCGGCTTCAAAATCAACAACAACAAAATCGGTAGGAAAGTGAAAACTCCCAACTTTGACAAAAACATCTTCGGCGAGTCCTTTAGGATGAGTAATAGATCGATCCGCTAATTCTAAAGTCATCTGAGTTGGTGTAAGTTTGGGTAAAGAAAGCTTTTTCTAAATAGAAAGGGGCATAATATTTATGCTTGCGCCGAGATCGGCCAAGGCGTGACATACATTCATTCCCAGGAAATCACATGGAATAAGAAACTTGCCGGGATCTCCAAGCTTTTCGGGAAGCTTTTTGAGGAGCATCGCCGAGCAATTCTCGTTCAACGGTATCTTAGCTAATTCAAGCAACTTTTCCTTATTCATGAGCAAATTCCTAATCGTAGGAGCAAATCTTGGCATCAAAAGTAAAGCATCCGCGAAGCTAATGTCGAAGCGCAAATCTTAAAAGATTTGAAAAATCTTCTCCATTTGATTCGAAGCTTTGTCACGGGATTTTTGATCATTACATCTTGAAGGATATGGAATATTTGGCTTAGGTAGAGTCTTCGGAACATCGGGTTCCGGAATCAAAATGGGGTTAACCGGAGGTGGGATGTGAGCGGTACTTCCTTGGAAATTAGATTGCTCCTTATCTGTTGTCTCCTCGGTTTCTCGTTCCACTACCTTTTTAGGAGAAGGATTAGTAGGAATCGAGGGTCCCTCGTAAGCCACACCACTTCGAGTAGTGATTGCTCTCATCTCACCCTTCGGGTTTGGAATGGTATTACTCGGAAGAGTACCCAAAGTCGAGGTTTGGTTTTGAAAGATTTTCTCCTAAGATTTTCTTCTTGATTACTAAAATTCCCCCTTAATTCATTAATTTGACATTGCAAATTTCTCATTAATGACTCATTAGCTTTTGCATAAGTTGAAAATTCATTTGGAATTCCTTGTTGAACTTGATTATTATGAGCTTGAAAATGTGGGTTTTGAAATCCTTGAGTTTGAAAATTCGGAGCATGAGTAATAGGACCTTGGTTTTGAAAATTTGGTGCATGATTATTTGAAGCTTAAAAACCTTGATTCCCATGAAAATTATTTCCCCGATTAAAATTATTCCCTTGACCTTGATTTTGATTAAACCTATTTTGACCATTGTTTTGCACCGGAGCAAAACCGGGTGGTGCCATTTGGTTACTAACACGGTTTGGAGGGGCAACTTGATTGTAAGTACCCGTAGTCGCACAAACACTAGCTTGATTGTTATCGGTAGTCGGACAATTATACCAAGAATGGGCACTGATTGGTGGTTTTCACACTATAAATATATATAATATATATAATAAAATATAAAATATATATATAAGTCTAAAAATCAACAAGATCAA
>BQNB010003399.1:5829-88228 GCA_026074375.1 Tanacetum coccineum
AAAAGGCCCCACCGTTATTTAGTAACTAATGGGCCCACCTCATGATTATGACTCGTTCGTAACGGGTGTTATAGATACCTGCGCACGTGTGTGCTAGTTGGGCCTCGTGGGCCTAAATGTCATGGGCTTCTCCATAGGCAGTACCATTCGGGCCTCGGAAACCCGTATTGATGTCGCTATGGCCCATTCATTATGGGCCTGGGTATAAGTACTATTCGCGGGTCGGGTTCATGACCCGAGGTTGGACTATACGTCATCAATAAGAAAATATATATGTATTTCAAGCGTATATAATTGTAGACTGGGGATTAATTGCTATTTTTGGTACATAAAACTAAGGAGATTAGATAAAATCACTAATCAAAGTCCGAGTCTAGCTTGCAATTTGCTAAACATATGGTCACTACTACATACCAGGTTTTAGTGATGGCCATTTTTGTCGCAAATCCGTGGGTAACAATAGTTTCCGATAGATTTTTGATGGTAAATCATCTGTCGCATATTCATGGTCGCTAATTTATCTCTGTCGGAATTTTGCTGGAAACACCGGAAAAAAACATGCGTCGGAATTCCGTCTTCCGTCGGTAAATTTTCATCGGAAACTTGTCAGTAAGCGTAGTTGGTAATGGGTCACAATTGTGTCACAATGATGCATATAATTTCATATATTGAAGCCCACATTTATGTAATCCTTTATCATGAATAGCTGAATAGAAACTAATCTATAAAAGAGATAATTCAAAACTAAATAGATCAAAATTATGAAAATTTAGCATTCAAATCACAAAAGTTGTAGTCAAATCAAATTCCAGATCGACCCATTTTTTAAGTTGAAAGTACAGTATTTAATGTAGATGTTCAAATTGATATGACATTATCAAACTAAGAAGAGGGGCGTGAATCGGTAAACTTCTTTAACACTAACTCTTTGTTGCCATTCTCTTTCTCGAGCTTGTTCACGAGCATTCGCCTCCAATTCCTGTTGTTGCATGTGTTCTTTATACTTGACGTTCCACTTCCCGTTGTAACTGCACTTGCATATCTCTTTCGAATCGTGATCTCATTTGTGCACTGTCCTCTGCAATTTTCTTATTGTCTCTTCTAAGGTGAGTACATGCATTGTATGAAGTCCAATTAAAAAGCATGCTATATAGAGCAACATTCCATCCTATCTTTTATAATAGCAATGAACCTGTCATGTCATGTCATGTCATGTACGAGTAATTACTAAACAGCAAAGATCATATCAGATTGACACGAAACAAGTCATATAAAGAAAGCAAGTCTCAATAGGAGATATTCAAAGTAAAGTTTGTTGTGCGTTTGTGGACTCGATCTAGATAACGAGGAAGTGAACCAAATAACAATAGTCATACCTGAACTTGAGAACAGATATAACAGGGGCTAAAATTTCGTCCTTTGCTATGGTCATATCATCCTATAAAACAAAAGAATCTATTAGTTGCACAGATCAATTAATTAACAACTTATGTTGATAATTTTTCTAATCTCGGGTTTACATGACACTAGTAAAGAGAAAATAACTTATATTACTGACCCAATGTATGTAAAAGTGTTTACGGCATAGTAGTGATGTTATTTTTATAAGGTATCAACTGCAGAAAAAACAAAGGTACAATGTATGAAAAGAGTCGGGTGATTCGAGCTATGAATGCTTGAAATCTTAAGAAGCAGGTCCACACTTACAAGTACTGTGTGGATTTGATTATAACAGTATGCGCTGGTAGGTTAATTCCATGGGCAAGAGTGTTTGTGGTGCATAAAACTTGAAGATCTCCATTGAGAAAGAGACCTTCAATCAGGCTGCGGCCCTTTGTTGAAAGTCCACCATTGTGATAACCGAGTGATAAGAACAATGAGTAAAAGATCGGTCATAACGAATATTTTACCAAATTTCGTCGGCTCTTTGTGTTACTCTGTTGTAATGAACACATTAGTACTTACCACCATAAAGGATGCAGGATTGCACCTGTTTGTCCCCACATGAAAGTGAAGCTTAACCTTTCATGCTGGTCACTGCTTTTGATAAACGGGTTGGAATAACCATGATTCATTGCAGTCTGGGCCCGCACTTGTGTTGCTTCTTGTGCTCCCTTCCTGGTTGACCAAAATACTAGTGTAGACTTTCCACTAGAATATTGCATAAGGAGATCTGCATTCAGTTTTTTAGAAGTAAAGAGATGAATTAGTTATCATTATAGAGGTCTTCTTCCGAGAGGAGACCAGGGCATGAAATTCACAGAGGTCTAAAGTTTAAACTAACCATATACATAATTTTGAAGCCTCTAAACCATAGAACAAAACAGAATAAGAAGATTGTCAGTATTTAAGTTAATTTATAAAACATAGAACCTCAATGAGGAGACTTTAAATACAAAACCATGAAGCATTATAAAAAACAGAAGGTTTCATGAGTGGAGTTGGGGAACATGATGCATCCAGTTTTTAACGAACATTAATTATGTTATAAATAGAACGAAAATATGTAAAACAACTTATGCGATTTGCCCCAATAAATAACATAGCATTACTCAATGCCTTGAGTTCTTTACAATTTCATGTCAGACACATCTTGCAGTAACTTTTCCAGTTGCAAATTAATCACGCTCTGCCAAACATAAAGTCATTACCAAATATAATGTCACGAGAAGATTTCCTAAAGTAGTTCATTGAAATTCTATCTATAATTCAAATATTAGAGACCTGTCTGCACTAAATAGTATCGAGAATATTGTAAACTTCAGGTTTTCTATCGTGCACTTCACTTTTAGCAATTAACTAGGGGTGGCAAGATATATAACTTAGTCAATAATGCTCTGCATGAGTGACATAGGTGGTCTTATGAAAATTCAAAATTCAGAATATTGAGACTATAATCAATCAGTTTCATACGTGAAAATAGGAGGTGTTATGAAATAAGTGTACACTAATTTAAATTTTAAAACTATAACCCAATCCGTTTATTAGCTACTGCTACACAACTCCTTTGTAAATAAATGCATATGTATATCAAAATTCACATTTATGCAAACAGGATGTCTACAAAAGTTACTGATATATTACCTGATAGTCTTCTAAGCCTGCTGCACGGATAGTGTACCTTGTACCATCTTTCATTTGGTAAGTACTCAATATTTTTGTTTGAAATGTTAGAAAATTTGTAAAAAACAAAATCAGTTTTCACTTACTAACATACATAAAATAAATACTACCTCATGGAGCGGGAACGTCTGGACATCAAGAGAGCCTGTTTGATTCCTCCAAAAATTCTTGACATTCTTGGCAGCTGCAATAAACATTCTTAACAATCACATAATTACACAAACAATCACATAAGCAGCTTACAAAAGATGCACAACATAATTTCACAATTCAACATGTAGTTATTATTCCCGCCTATCACTTTATTTTCGATTTCTTTATATTGTATCAAAAAACACGAAGTCGTATTGCTCACAGCAATTTATCAAAATCTTCAAGAATATATTCCCGCTAAAGAGCTAATTGTGGTTTTGCGAATTACATAAATACTTAGTTTATGAAATAATATCAATCAGAAAACTCATAGAGTTGATGCTATGACCGTTCATAAAGACAGTTTCGATATATCAATTTTAGTGTTGATAAATAACTATTTGACGTGTAATCTCCTGAATGACGAAAAACGAAGCACACAAGTATTTTAGCAGCATTAGCATGTATAACAGGAAACATCATAATTCCAAATTTAACAATACCCATCCTAATCATAATTTTTTTTCCTTCACCATCAGCCAATTGAATACTAATAGTGAAGTCAGGTCGAGCTAGATAGTGTCAAACTGTCAATTACTTCACATATAAATCGAACGCAAACATAGCGTTTAGCTCGAGGTTGACGCGGTTTTACGCAACCCAACTCTATCAGATCATAAATTACCAATATCATGCCAAGTTAAAAGACATTTCCCATTTCTTTAATAATATATAATCGCAAATGCATGTACTTGCTAAAGTTAATTAACATCCACTTAAACTGCAACTTATTCATAAGAACTTGCTAGCTTATGCTAATCAATAAAAACAATTTATTAACTTATGAGCAGAGACGGAGCCAGGAATTAGTATTAGGGGGGGCTCAAATTTTTTTTTTTCTAATACTAGCATACAATTTCTTGTCCCATAAATTGGATTTAATTTAAACTGCTACAGTAATACGGAAATGCTACAGTAATTTTTTTTTTGCTATCCTTTGTAGAACATATATTAAGTTATTAACTGATACGACTATACGAGTATTTAAACTTTTTTTTACGGATGAGAACAAATGATCTACGGTCTATAGTAAATGCTATGAGCCAAAATTGAAAAGAGAAATTACTACAGTAGTTCACTATTTCCTAAACAAAAGCAACTTTTATTAATAAGTATTTATTGCTATATCCAAGAAAGTTGACCATAACATCTCTTTTCTTTATCTTCTTCACCAGCTCCACGACTCCGATCTCCGGCCAAACTTATTTTCCTGGTTTTTCTACAACAGCTTCTTCAACAACAGCTTTGTTAACAGATTTGTTAACAGATTTCGGCCATTAGCAGGGGCCAAAACAAACCATTAGCAGGGGCCAGAACAAAAACTTACGAAACACGGACTGAAATTTAAACTACAAGTTAGACGTGTTGGGCCGGTTGGGGGGGGGCGGGCTAAGCACCCGCCAGCCCCCCTACTGGCTCCGTCACTGCTTATGAGCAAGTGTTAATCCAAAGTCCAAACACTCATAAGTATTTGTACCAAAACACAATAAGCTGATAAAGCCTGTAAAATAAGCTTACCTAAAACTCCTCCTATAGTGATATTAATTCAACCAAGATACACCTTATACTTAGTTCAATATAGCTTATTTAAAAAAAAAACTAATTTCAACTATCAGTCAAAATCAGGTCAGATTTTAGGGCAAAATTAGCCAAGACCTAATAAACAAAATTTGTACAAAACACCTAGTTTCATCACCTAATTAACAATATTAGGCAACACCTAATTTATACAAAATAAAGCTTCAATTCAACCACCAGCACCTAATCAACAAAAGAATATGAATATAATCAACAGGTAACCGATTAAACGTTGATGGCGGTTAGGAGTGATCAAAATTTAAACGCCGGCGAACGGTGGCAATGTGATCGGCGACGATAGAGATGGCGAACGGTTAGTCAGGAGTGGTGGACGGACGGCAAAGAGATGGCGGATTTGTTTGGTAAGAGTGAAGAAATGTGTAATGAATGAATGATGGTTATGGACCTTCTCAGTGAAGAGATTGGGAATGTGTAATTTAATCAATGAGATTGGGAATAGGGATAATCGTATTTACCATCTCCATCCCCGTTCCTCAGTCTCATCCCCATCTCCGTCCCCATCCTCATCGAAGAATCGATTTACATCCCCATCCCCGTACCAATGGGGATTGGGGATCACCACGGAGATTCGGGAATTTTTCGCACTTATAAATTAAGCAAAAAAATTACACAACAAAACGAAAATATAAAAAATTGACCTACATAATGTCTTAGAACGCATAGGTTGTACATAGTTTGATCAATTAAAATTTCATTTAACTTTAAAGCATCGTAAATACTAAAATTTCACATATACTATATAAATAAAATGGATCGAATGTGTGTATTCGAAAAAATATTAGTTGAATAATATGTAGTTAGTACTTAACATTTTAAAAATAGTCGATTCATTAAATATGGCATGTACATACAAATATACTTCAAGTATAATACTTGTCAATACTTACTAACTTATACATAGACATGTACATGTAGTATTAATATACAAATAATTTATATATATTGTACATTAAAAAGTTCGGGGTCGGGTACGGGACCGGGGATTTATGTTATCCCCATCCCCGCCCCATCCCCGGGTTCATAATTCGGGGATTCCCCATCCCCATCCCCATCACTGGTCAACTCGAGGATTTCTCAGTCAATTCGGGTTTGAGGATCGGGTCTCCATCGGGTACGGGTTTTATTGTCATCCCTAATTGGGAATGTGTAATCTATATCTATATCTATATCTGTATCTATCTATACTACACTACTGTATAAATCATTTATAAGGTGGGACCCATTAAAAATTAAGATAAAGAGGTGCAATCTTAATCATCCATCTCATTTTTAGGAATCACACATAAAATGACATGTGTCACATTTTAATTAAAAAATCACCTTTATTTTCAAATTGAAATATCTTTTTATCTATTTAATATTATTTTGATCTAATTTCATCATATTTTTTAAAATTTTCTGCTCTTTAATTCAATATCCATTTTGATATATTTTTATAATTTTTTTTTTACATTTTAATGAGTTTATTTTATGTTGATTTATATTTTTTTACAACTTTAATCTTAATTAAATATAAACTTGATACGTTAAAACTATATACTTTCGAAGAGAGTGTTGTTTTTTTACATGCGAGAATGATGAGGTTAATATGGTGTTGCGGGAAAGTTACGGGAAACCCCAACGAACACATACATTTGTGAAACGAAATTACTAAGCGGGTAGGAGATTACGTAAAAAGTTGAGTTAGTAAATTTTTTATTGCCGCCGCTATGCGCGAGTAACCAACTAGTACTATTGTATAAAGCATTTACAATGTGGGTCCCATCAAAAATTAAGATAAGGAGGTGTAATCTTGACTATCCATTTTATTTTAGAAAATCACATCATAGAGTGACATGTGTCACTTTTTAATTAAAATATCATTTTTATTTTCAATTTGACATATCTTTTTATCTATTTATTTTTTTTATGATCTAATTTCACCGTATTTTCTAAAATTCCGTGATTTTTAATTCAACATCCATTTTGATATATTTTTATAAATTTTTAGTTTTTCACATTTTTAGTGGGTTTATTTTGAATTTTTTAACAACTTTAACTTTAATTTGAATACAAACTTGATTCGTAAAAGATATATACTTTTGGAGACAAAGTTTGATGGGCAAGAGAGTGTGTGAGTCTTTATACAAGTGAGAATGATGTTAATAGGATGTTGCGAGAAAGCTACGGAAACCCAAACAAACATTAGCAATTTTTATCGCCGTCGCTATGCACGGGTATCCAACTAGTTATTATATAAAGCATTTAATTTGTGGAGTCCATCAAAAATTAAGATAAAAAGATGCATTCTTGACCATACATCTTATTTTAAAGAAATAGATCATAAAGTGACATGTGTCACCTCTTAATTAAAAAATCACGCTTATTTTAAAATTGAAATATATTTTTATCTCTTAATTTTTTTATGATATAATTTCATCATATTTTTTTAAATTTTGTTCTCTATAATTCAACATCTATTTTGATATATTTTTATAAATTTTTAGATTTTTACATTTTTAGTGGTTTATTTTATTTTGATTTAAATTTTTACAACTTTAGCCCTTAATTTGAATACAAACTTGTTTTGTACAAATTATATACATTTGAAGAGTGTTTACTTGGTAAGAGACCGTGAGAGTCTTTTTACGTGCGAGAATGGTGATGTTAATATGGTGTTGCGGGAAAGCTACGAGAAACCCAAACAAACACATACAACGGACACGTATACATTCGAAGTGTTGTGAAACGAATTCACTTAGCGGGTAGAGAATTGCCGGGAGAGTTAGGTTAAAAAAAAAAATTATCACCGCTGCTATGCGCTGGTATCCAACTAGTTTAATAAATGAATGGTTATGGACTTTGATATGCCAACTGTACACGTATTTAAGATATTATATGGAAATCAATTACTGCATTTAATATTGTCGTCGAAAGTCTCTCGGAAATAACTGTAATCACTGACGG
Source organism: Tanacetum coccineum (assembly GCA_026074375.1). Taxonomy (NCBI): domain Eukaryota; kingdom Viridiplantae; phylum Streptophyta; class Magnoliopsida; order Asterales; family Asteraceae; genus Tanacetum; species Tanacetum coccineum. The sequence continues at coordinate 13,690 of BQNB010003399.1, forward strand.
ATTTCCGCAGATATTTTATCCCTTAGAAACCCATCAGAAGTCGGTCGGAAATATAGAGTCGTCGCTATTTTGACGGAATATCGTCGATAATTAGCGACGGATTTGTATCCGTCGGAAAATCCGTCGCTCAAAGTCAAGTTTCTAACGGTGGGTATTAACACAATATCAGTCTAGTCCAACTTTGTACCATTACACAACCCTACTCGCAATTTGCTAAGCATGATCCAACTTTCACAAAAAGTGTCAGAAATTAGGAAAATAAAATGTATGCCTAAAAATAGACTTAGGGGGTGTTTGAGATTGCTTATTGAAAATAGATTATTCGTTTTGAAAACGGATAATCAGATAATCAGCTGTTACAAAACGTGGTTTTGAAACTTGGTGTTTGGGTTTGATTATTCTGTTTGATATCGCAATAATCAGATAATCAGTTTTTTAAGTGTTTGGCAAATTAAATTATTTGATACATTTATATGTAAAATGTCTATAAAGGACATTTTCTTTCACTATGTAAATTTAATAAATAAAAAAATTTAAGAAATTATATAATGTTATAGTGTAAAATATTTTTTTTAAATTATCAACTTCTGAATTATAAAAATTTCTTTTGTGATGTTGGTGGGCCTTATGAATATTTTAATGTGCAAAGATTGGGTCAATAATTTTGTATATGTAAATATATGTAAAAGTAGGTAGGGTAAGATATATAGTTTCCAGCCACCGTAAAATCATATCCGCCTCTTTCTTTGCATATGGTGATCTCAGTTGCAGGCACCGAAAAAAAACACATTTATCCTAAATTAAACAATGAAGCATCCCTCTTTTTCTCAAAGAAACACATTATGAATCAATGAAGAGGAATAAAAAGATGATAGAAGGCTAAAATTGAAGGCAATCTCGTAAATTAGCCCACTAATATATTATTGCGTTTTGAAAAAGTAAGTCCACAGCTGCTTTTTCAAAACTCCGTTTTGAGACCTCCATAACGCAAAAAATCGATTTTGGGCATGTGTTTCCCAAACACTCAAAACTGCTTATTTGCGTTTTCAAACCACAATAATCAGATAATCCGCTGCAAAACGCAAACCCAAACACCCACTTAAAGTTGTGATTGGTGGATTTTAAAAGTTAATTGGTGGATAATAATGAGAGAGAAGATGTTTAGAACACTTGGCATGAATTGTATGAAGTAAGTCTATTGTTAGGCTTTTTTAGTAGGTCTATTTATCACTATTCATGAAATTATTTTGAGCCCTCTCTTATTACCACTTGTTTGAGGTCTATCATACAGTGAAACATATATTGGTGTTTTATTTGAGTATAGTACATTATTACCCTACCCAAAAACACACACAATGTATGTATAGTCCCAAAAAGACATCAGAATCTCTGTATGTACTTCTCATTGCTCAAACACTTTCACATTTCCCACACCTTTCAAACAACCTCACAACATTCTTCACCTAATCACATCAAAACATTCAATTTCAAGCACAACACACACTTAAACAAAACACTACCTTAAACCATGTTCATCAACCTATGTTTTCTCACAACCCTAATCTTCACATTCACAACAGCACAACAAAACCCTGAAACACAAACCTTAATCACCTTCAAAAACACACTCCAAAAGAAAGACAAAATCCTGAACTCATGGGACCCAAAAACCTTAAACCATTGTCATTGGGAAGGTGTTACTTGCAACGACCAAAATTTAGTCACTATACTTGACCGAGTTAAGATCAACATAGACCCATTATTTGTCATAGATCCAATGAATCAATCTCAACCATCTATTTTTTCATCAAAAATAAAAAAACTTACTTTTCACCTCTTTTTTAAAAATAAAATATCTTACAAACGGTAAATCGTCACACGACAAAAAATACACCATCGCGACGAGTATTTTTTTATCTTTCAGTACACGGGTGACACGATATACTTTCAAGGAACTTTTTTTTGATTTTTTTTTCAATCACGAATTGCGAAAATCATATATGATTCGTATAACGAATCATATATGATTTCATGAAATCATATATGATTTGTGATTCTAACGAACTTTTTTTCAATTTTGTTTCAGTCACGAATTGCGAAAATCATATATGATTCGTATTATGATTTGCTGATTCTAATGACTTTTTTTAAATTTTGTTTTGAGTCACGAATTGCGAAATTCACTATATGATTTCATATAACGATCATATATGTATTTCTTAAAAATTATATATGTTTTAATAAAAATATATATGATTTGTGATTCCGACGAACTTTTTTTTTCAATTTTGTATTCAGTCTACGAATTGCGGAAAATTATATGAATTTCGTCTTAGGATTAATCATATATGATTCGTATAACGAATCATATATGATTTCATAAAATCATATATGATTTCATAAATCATATATAATTTCATAAAATCGTATATGACTTCATAAAATCATAAAAAAAGTTCCTCGAAAGTACATAGTGTCGCCTCTCTATAGAAAGATAATTTAATTCTCGTCGCGATGATATGTTTTGTTTTGCGTAACGATTAACAGCGTGTGAGATATTTAATTTTTTTTTAAAATGTGAAAAGTGAGTTATTTTATTTTTGATGAAAAAATGAGTGGCTATGATTGGTTCATTGGGTCTATGACAAATATTGGGTCTATATTGAACTTTTGGCATACTTGACCTTTCACAAAAATCACTTTTAGGCACAAATATAAACACCCTTTATAATCTTAAACACCTTATTGTCCTTGACTTATCTTCCAACTTATTTTCCGGCCATATCTCGCCGGGAATTTCCAATCTCCGGCGACTGAAAATACTTAACTTAAACCAAAACCAGTTTTCCGGCGAAATACCACCGGAGCTTGGTTTACTGACTGAGTTACAGTCACTTGACCTTTCATCAAACTCACTTGCCGGAGAAATCCCGCCGGAGATCGGAAAGTTGACAAAACTCCGGTCACTAGGGTTTGGTAATAATTTTTTTAATGGTACTATAAATGGAAATATTTTTTTACATTTGAAAAAGTTGAGGTTTTTGGATATTGCTAATAATAGTATTTCTGGTGAGTTGCCACCAGAGATAGGAGATCTTGAAAATTTGACTGATCTTTTTATAGGAATTAATCAGTTTTCGGGCGAAATACCGCACGAAATTGGGAAGTTAGTAAAGTTGGAGAATTTTTATTCACCATCGTGTTTTTTCAAAGGGCCTTTACCGCGCGAAATAGGGCATCTTAAAATGTTGTCTAAACTCGATTTGTCGTATAATCCTTTGAAATGTGAGATTCCGAAAAGTATAGGAAAGTTGCGGAATTTGGAGATTTTGAATTTAGTGTATTCGGGACTTAATGGTTCGATACCTAAAGAGTTGGGACAATGTCGAAAATTAAAGAGTTTAGTACTTTCGTTTAATTCGTTATCCGGGTCGTTACCGTATGAGATGTTTGATCTCCCACTGTTGTCGTTTTCGGCGGAGAAAAATCACTTTTCGGGTGATTTGCCAAAATGGGTTGGAAAATGGGGAGAAATTAACTCAATTTTGTTGTCGGGTAATCGGTTTACTGGTCGGATACCCGTGGAAATAGGGAACTGTTCGATGCTGAATGTTGTGAGTTTAAGTAATAATTTGTTTTCGGTTCGGTTCCTAAGGAAATATGTAATGCTGTTTCGTTAACTGAGATTGATCTCGAAAGTAATATGATTTCGGGGTCGTTAGAAGATACATTTGTGAAATGTGGGAATGTTTCGCAGTTGATATTGGCGGATAATAAGATTGTTGGGTCGATCCCGGGTTACTTTTCGGAGCTACCTTTGATGGTACTTGATCTTGATTCGAATAACTTGACGGGTTCAATACCTTTAAGTTTGTGGAAGTCGACAAACTTATTGGAATTCTCAGCTGCAAATAATATGTTAGAAGGTAACTTGATACCCGAAATTGGGAATTCGGTTATGTTAGAACGGTTAATTCTTAGTAATAATCTGTTAACGGGTGAAATCCCTAAAGATATCGGGAAGTTGACTTCGCTTTCGGTTCTTAATTTAAATTCGAATCAATTTTCGGGTTCTATTCCCGCTGAAATTGGAGACTGTGTTTCACTTACGACACTAGACCTTGGTGATAACGGGTTGAATGGGTCGATTCCTGAAAAAATTACCCGTTTACCCGAGTTACAATGTTTGGTTCTTTCGAATAATGAGTTGACAGGGTCAATTCCGGGGTCCGAAAAGTCAAAGTATTTTCGCCAAGTCGGCATTCCGGATTCAAGTTTTGTTCAGCACCATGGATTATATGATCTCTCCTACAATCGGTTAACAGGTTTGATACCCGATGATATTGGGGATTGTTTAGTTGTGGTGGATCTTTTGTTGAATGGAAACACGCTTTTGGGTGAAATACCGAAATCTTTAGCTAAGTTAACCAACTTAACTACTTTAGATTTATCTAGCAATCTGTTGTCCGGTGGGATACCGATGGAAATAGGCGGTAATTCGAAGTTGCAAGGGTTGTTTTTAGAATATAATAACCTTACGGGCCCGATACCGTTCGAGCTCGGTCAACTCACCGGTTTAGTGAAGCTTAACATAACGGGGAACAAGCTTTCAGGGTCGATACCTGTTTTTTGGTGGTTTAAACGGGGTGACACATTTGGATCTAAGCAATAATCAGCTCAATGGCGAACTTACTGACTTTGTAGTGTGGCGGATTGAGGTAATGAATTTGAGTTATAATTCGTTTATGGGTGAATTGCCTCGCTCTTTAGGTAATATGTCTTACCTGAATTCTTTGGATCTTCATGGGAACAGGTTTACTGGGACAATTCCTGCAGACCTTGGGAATTTAATCGAGCTCGAGCACTTGGATATCTCAAACAACAACTTATCGGGAAGGATACCCGATAAATTATGCGGGATTTTGAATTTGAATTTCGTGAATTTGGCGGGAAATCAGTTAGAAGGTCCTGTTCCGAGGAATGGGATCTGTACCAATGTTTCGATACTTTCGTTATCTGGGAACAAAGATTTGTGTGGCCGGATTCTTGGTATGGAATGTCCAGATCAAAGATTTGAGAAACGATCACGGTTTTTGAACGTTTGGGTTTTGACTTCAATCGTTATTGGAATGTTACTAGTCACAGTCTTCGTGATGGCAAAAATATGGATGAACAAGATGAAGAAACGGGACGACTGTGAACGTGTCAACGACATCAAGATGAGCAGCAACAGTGCACTCGATCAAAATCTGTACTTGCTAGGTAGTAGCAGATCGAAAGAGCCATTAAGTATCAACATAGCAATGTTTGAACAACCCCTCCTGAAGTTGACTTTAGCTGATATTCTTGAAGCCACAAACAACTTCTGTAAATCGAACATTGTCGGTGATGGCGGTTTTGGTACCGTATACAAAGCTCGATTACCAGACGGGAAGACGGTAGCCATCAAGAAACTGAACAAATCGAAAAGCCAAGGTCAACGGGAATTCTTAGCAGAAATGGAAACACTTGGGAAAGTCAAACATCGCAACCTCGTCCCTTTACTTGGGTACTGCTCGTATGATGATGAAAAACTACTTGTTTATGAGTATATGGTTAATGGAAGTTTGGACCTTTGGCTAAGAAATCAAACCGGGCCTACAGGTTTGGGAATATTGAGTTGGACGACACGGTTCAAGATCGCAGTTGGTGCAGCCCGTGGGTTAGCCTTCCTTCACCACGTTGTTGAACCACACATTATTCATCGGGACATAAAGGCGAGCAACATTCTACTTAACGAGGATTTCGAAGCTAAAGTAGCCGACTTTGGGTTAGCCAGATTGATAAGTGCATGCGAGACTCACGTGAGTACTGACTTAGCCGGGACGTTTGGTTACATTCCACCTGAGTATGGTCAAAGCTGGCGGTCCACGACTCGTGGAGACGTCTATAGCTTTGGTGTAATCCTTCTAGAGTTGGCGACTGGGAAAGAGCCAACCGGACTCGAGTTTAAAGACATTGAAGGTGGGAATTTGGTCGGGTGGGTTTCTGAGAAGATCAAGAAAGGCCGGATTGTGGATGTGCTTGATCCAACGGTTGTGACTGCTAATTCAAATTCAAAACAAGCGATGTTGAAAACTGTTCAGATTGCTACTGATTGTCTTTCTGAAAATCCTATAAGTAGGCCTAATATGTTTCATGTCCTCAATGTGTTGAAAGCGATCAAAAAGGAGTTTTTGTAAGGCTCTTCTAGGATTAACAATGTAAAGATAACTCTAGTAAGTAGTATGTTAACTAATCGTATTGAATGCGAAAGTTCTTGTAACTTCTGTTAGTAAAGTTAAACTTTATAACACTTGAGAATCATTTCAAATATATTTAAGCTGAATCCGATTCACAAATATGTTAGCTACTCAGCCTTCTTATCAAATCATTAGCAAAATTACCAGAAGACAAGAACTATGCAAGGATAGATAGCTAACCCCAAGATCAAAACATGATCTAGTCACAAAAAAAATTATGACGGATGATGCTACAAGAAATTAGTATTAAATTCGAAAAAGAAACATATACCAATATCATTTCATTTCCTTTCCTTTATATGTGTCCCAAAAATTGCAAAAGAACATCCAAAACATCAAGAATTTTGTCAGCAACACAAAACTCTACAACCAAATCTACCAAAACTCAACTCGTGTAATCTACAACAATGGTAGACACGTCCACTCACGAAACATACAAAATCCCTTGTCGATAAAGCACCAGATTTGCTGAAACAAAAACACCGGAAACGAAAACAACCCACCAACTCATAAACATACCCATTTCCTTGACAAAGGCAGAACAAGGTAATAAGTTGCACAAAGCCGGAAAATGATCAAGCACATTATCATCAATACGCGATAAACCAAGAAAGAGCAGTACCAACGCTGACGGAGCAAAAAACTGAATTCCAGCAAGGCATATATAATGGTTATGTAGAAACACTTTTCTCCGACTATAAGTTAAATCTGGAACCTTACTAGCATGCAACCTTTGGTACCAAGATAACACCGACTCGTTCAAAAACATCTGCAAATTAGTCCGTAAACTCAGCATTTGCAAAACACCCGTAGCTAGCAAACAATATAACCTAAACACCTCAAAATCCGATCTCGACATACCCACATTCCCAATTAAACGATTTGTGTACCCAACTTTCTTCACACCAACATTCTTATTCACTAAAAGATCAGCAAAAGGACTAATCCAAAGCAACGAAACAAACAGAGTCAATAAATATGTCACGTAAACCAACATCCTCCCTAACCAACCGCTATAAATCATCGACAAATAACACCTAATCTGATCGGTAGCAAGCCAATACGCCCGCGCCGTTTTCGCGGCAGGAACATACAACACTCCAGCTAAAACCCCCATAAATATTGAAACACAAATCTTCGCATACCCATCTAAACTCCCAAATTCAAAATCAACTACCCAATTAGGGAAAACTTCATTAACCAATAAAAACACAATCAAACTCCCAACAAACGAAACTAAAACACTTAATTGCATTTCCGAGCTTTTCGAACCCGAACTATCCATCGAAACCCTAGTAACTGATACCAAAACCCTAACAAACCCTAAAAACCCTAATAAAATAGGGATCAATGTACCATTAGTTATAACCCCAATTGACACATTTGACGATCTGGGTATTATAGTATGAACCAAAAGTGATACACAAGCCACAATAGTGAAACTAAAAACCCCTTTTAATTGATCAAAATATAGCCTTGATCGCAAGTGATTATGGTTCAACTTAAGCCTAAAAATCTGAGCTTTATTTTCATCAAATTCAAATCTTTCTTTTGTTTTCTTTCTGGGTTTTAGCTCGCCGTGGGTTTCGCCGGGGCGGCGGATGGCGGCTTTGATATTGGAGTTAGGGTTTGAGGGAGTGACGTCATCAGGGTGAATGTAAGTGTGGAGACCATTAAGGATGAATGATGGGATGTTGAGGAGGGTGAAGAGAAGTGTGAGGATTAGTGAGATTGATGTTTGGAATATCAGATTGTAGTTGTAATTGGTTGATGTGAAGAATAGTGACATTGTCTTTTTCAAGAACAATGTAAAGTTTGTGAAGATGAAAGATTAGATCTTGAGGTGAAATTGTTTGTGTGGATTTGAGATTTTCAATTTTGATCTAGTGTTGGTTGAGATTTGTGTGCTTGGATGTTTTAGAACAAGTTGAAGTTTTGTGTTTCCTTTTATCATGGTTGAAAGGAGAATACATATAGTCCAAAAAGTTGTTGGCTTCCCAAATAAAATTTATTTTACTGGAGTACTACTTTTTCAGTCTTAAAATAACTGTTTTGTTTTATTTTTTTAATTTTAATTTTAAATATTTTTGATTATGGTATAAATGAAAATTATACCAATGAAAATACGTTTAAAACTCAATTCATTTATATATTTTGCATCAAGTATTATATAACACAAATAAAAATATTTAAAGTTAAAGTTGTCAAAAAAAAAACTTTAAAAAATCATAATAAAAGCTTATCTTGAAACAGAAGAGGTATTTATTTTTTTAGAAAATGAGTATACATCAAATTATTATCAACGCAGTGTGAAATATATTCATTTATGTTAGGACCGATGGAGTATATAAGACTACTAGATGTAAAATTCAATGGTATTTAATCTCGTCTTTCACGATGTATGTTGCAGGTGAGATAACAATTTTACCCTTACTCAAAGGTAGAGACGCTGTTTTTAGAGGAAATCTGACCTTTTTGCGAGGAGTGAGGATCAAATCCTAGCCTTTGTCTCTAAAAGAGAGGTTTTTCCGACTTATCCAACCATGGTTTTTTATAAGACTACTAGATGTAATGATCATTATGACACAAATAATAGTATTATGTCACTATGAACAAAAAAATAGTTCTCCTTGCAAAGTGGTGGTGTATGTACAATGTAAGATGAAAATTTGGGAAGCTCTCATAAATGTCATTATGAAAGAATGATTCCAGAAAAGTTGATTTATAACATTGATTCGAGAAACAATCTAAATTTATTTATGGTATGAAATGGAAATTTAAATTTACATAAATCGGATTTAATGGATTCGAATTTAGGATACAATATATGTAATAGAGGAGAGGATAAGAGTGAGTTGTGTATGAGTTATCATGATATAATGTTGATGGGATGGAAATGAGCCTCATATCACATTCAAAATAAAGGGATGAGTTGAGATGGTGATGAGGTAAGATGGATATGTGAAGTGGCATGATCAAAGGTTAGGATTGAAGAGTGTGTGTGTGTGTGTGTGTGTGTGTGTGTGTGTGTTATTTGAATTTCAATCAGGAGAAGAGATGAGAGTGAGGTAAGTTGGATTGATGAAATAGCTTGATCAAGGGTTAGGATGAAAGTGTGTGTGTGTGTGTGAAATTCAAATTGGTTTGTGTGAGGAAGATGGCAAATAAGAGATATGTGGTGGAGAATGTTTTGATGTGATGTGAAGAAGCCTATGTTGGAATGTTGGGGGACAAGAAGTACATAAGGTACAATGGTGTAAGAGAATGTGAGTTGTCCCATGTGAGGATAAGATTTTGGAGAATGTTTAAGTAAGGAGGGTTTTGGCTTGTGAACGTTTAAAGAGAATAAGTATGAAGATGATGGTGATTAGAGTGAAATCAAAGGATTGATTTGGGTTTATAATCACATTGTCAGTAAGAGAGAAAAGAGTAGGCATATGTGATTATGGGATGGTTTGAGAAAGGAATGTTTAGAGTGTATGGAAGATATAATCATTTGTTGGGTAAGAAGGGATCAAACAAATGATTATAAAGGATGTGTTATAGGATTATGTAGAAAGAGTGTTTAATCATTTGTTGGGCAAGAAGGGTTTAACTAATGATTAAGGAAGAATGTGTTGTAGGAAGTATGGTATAGAAGTGGTGTATGGAGAAATGTGGGAGTTTGTAAAACCATCTTGTATGTGTGGGAGGACATGTGAGGAATACATGTGTGGTTTTGTAAATCGTTTATAAGTAAAGAAGTAAGAAAAACTATTAACCTTAAAATACCACAAACTCAATTAGTCACTTGGACTTTAATCCATGATGATCAACAATGGATGTGATCACTAATCATCTTGATGCAAACAAGCTAAGTGCTTTGCATCTTAAGTAAAGCATATCTCATAACGGGAAAAGATGCGTTTACACAAAGTGACATTTGACTTAGTTTGACCAATAAGGGAGTAAACTCGTTACGTGATTAGGAACAATGTAAATCATGATTAAGGTCAAATGAGTACTTTCATTTGATGGTATGTTGAAAGTATGTTCATACTAGGTTTAGAAAGAAGTTTCGGCCTTCGCTAGAGGCGTTTGATAAAAGATTTGAGTTGGCGTTTTGTTGAAAAAATAAGAGGATTCGTTTTTGCTCCTCCCTAAGTCTAAACCTTATTTGGAGTGCTCCCAAATGCTCAAATATAATATACATACCTTTATTGAATTTTCCACATGTGGTGGGTAAGAGGAAAGCCGACAAAACTAAATTCGTAAAAACGGATACCGTGAGTGGCGCACTGACGCATTCACAAATTCGTTTTTATAGAGTTTGGCTATTGTTTGTTATTAAACGTTTGCGAATGTTTATTTGTCATTGTTAAAACATGAAGGAGATCATAGTCAATGTTGCACCAACAATCTTAATTACCAATGATCTTGAAGCATTATAAAATCTTAACAACCTAGATCTAGTAGCCTTACAGTATGTGAGTAACTCATCACTCAAGATATTGTGAGTTCGATTGTCACTAAAAACATAAATAAATGATAATAATGAAGATCATAATTAGCAAACTGATGAGGTGTCATTTTATACAATTTTTCGGGGTCATTAAACCCCCTAAATCATACAAGTATGCCTAAATATTATACTTAATCATTTATTTTTGATGTTTTAGCATTTGGGAAGCATTTGGAGGAAAAGCACGTGACTTGGGGCTCGATTCAAGAAGAAACTAGACAAAAATACAACTTTTTAAGTTTGCAACTTCCATTCTGACGCCTTCACCAAAAGTGCCCAGAAAGTGTGTTTTTGGTAATGTTTTGTGACTTCTCAGGTCGTGAAGACGAGTCAGAAATTAATCCTGACGCCGTCAGGATTTCATAGCGACGACGTTACAGTAGCCGACAAAGAGAAGCCGTTGGATGATTCGACGGGCTGACGGCGTCACGAAGCCATAGCGACGCCGTCAGGACCCAACTTCTATATATACAAACCTTTATTTTTCATATTTTTGGTGGAAACTTGGGAGAACCTTTGTAGCAGATATTATAGTCGATTTTTAGGGTTTTCTAACCCTTTGGATTTCATTATTACTCCATGTTCAATTGAAGTGAAGTCTCTATTCCATTTAATCATTCAATATGTCTATATGTTGTTTGATTCTATGTTCTTCGTTTTCAATTAACATGCTTGGCTAAATTAAATTAGTGTTTGCTTATGATTGCATGCAACCTAGTTTGTAATATCTTTTTATATTGCTTCTTGTTAGTGGTGTGCGCGTTAGGCATTAGAAATCTAGCTATTTGATATTCATATCATAGCGAAGACGTCTAGTGAAACGTGATTAGGTTAAGAGGATACCCACATTCTAGATCTTCATATCTAGTTTTCCGTAAGGGTGGATTCCTAGTTAAGTATTTAGTGCGCGCGAATTTACTATTGGACGTGAGCGGTGTCTGCAAGTAACCACCGTCTAGGTTGTCACATAGATAGCGGACTTGACCAACCTGCTGCTGAATTAGGGAATACTTACGTATTACACTAACAAGGGTGACAAGCAATATGATTGGAGAGAGCAACTAGGGAGTAGTGCATGATTAGGTGAACACGTTTGTTTAACCATACGAGTTTCTCACATTTACTTTTCTGCATAATTAGAATAGATTTAGGAGTAGTTAGTAGTTTAATCAACACACTCTTCAAAACCCGAGATTTTTACTTGCTCTCAATAAAATAAAAAAAATACAAAAATAGTATTCCCTCAATCTTCAGACCTTAGTAACGTACAATTCGAGCCTACCCAAACTATTCCCCTAGAGAACAATAATAAACACCCGAGTCTTGTCTATACTACACTACAACGGTTAGGTACTCTACCTAGGAGGGTTGTAAAACTTTTGTAGTGCAACCCGCCGCATCAAGTTTTTGGCGCCGCTGCCGGGGAATAGTCTTTATAACACCCCTAAAATATGTCGCATCGAAAAGAAAACCGGGGGCCTTACTTCATAATACAATAGCACGAGATATAAGAGAATGACCTCTAAATAAGCCGTTTAAAAGATAACCTCGTTGTTTTATTGAAATAAATAAGTTCAAACAAGTTGTCCCAATTTTGCATCAAATGAAATTCTAACGCGTCTAAACATTATATACATGTTACTATAATATTTGCTAAGATTTTTATATCCCAAACGGACCAAAAAATGCTCGAAACTCATTTTTATACTTCAATCAGCAACCGTTTTATACTTAAAAAGTTTCAGAAATTATCCGACTTTAAAATAGTGTAACTCCCTCGTTATAAACATTCAAGTCTCGACTGAAGGTCTCGTTTTAAGGAAAAATCATAATCTACAACTTTTCTTTTATAAGTTTAAGCCGGTTCGGACACGAAAGGGGTCAAAACCTCCTTTGAATTTTGAACATAATGTCCAAAAATGTTTTTAAAGCTGTCAAAATACTATAGTTTAGCCAAACTTAAAATGGCCATAACTTCTTCAATATAAGGCGGATTTTCGCGTTCTTTATATCAAAATTTGTGTATTAACATGTACTAACATAATCTTTTGATTTTAACATCTCAAAACATTTTTAATCCTCCCTTAACCCACAAACTATTTTGGGTCAGCAACATTTTGTATATCAAAAGTTAACCAAAATTCACCACAACTTCTCCAAGGGCCTAATCTAGCCTAAACTCCTTTCACTACTAATTCACCTCACATCCAACCTCATCCCATCTCCATCAACATACTAATTCAATAATCTATCTATATGAACACGAATAACAACATGTTAAGATTTAAGTCACAAAACCTTCAAGTCACTTTTAAAACTCATTTTGTTTATTTGTAAAAGTATGACACAAACACCATAGCGATATATGTTTATGAATCGAACATAAGAATCAAAATAGAGGTGTTCAAGAAATGCTTACAAAGTGTTGTGGATGATTGGTGAATAAGAACACAATGAAAACCCCAAATTATGCTAGAAAACCCTAGATTTAATGCACCAAACCCTAGCTTATGAAACCCTTTTACCAAATGATCTTGTAAAACCCATAATCAACCTTGGAAATCCTTGTTCTTACCTATAAGGGCTGTCGAAATTAGTAGAGAGGATGAGAGAGTTTGTGTGTGGTATGTGCTTAATTACACATACCTTTTACTTATTAAAACGAGCCTAAATGACCAAAAACAGACATAAAATGCCAAATATATGCTTGTTTTGCTATTTATGATGTGCATGTAACGGATATTCACTTAAGGACAAAATTAAAGGCAAAAACCGACAAAGCCGAGCACAAGAATGGACAGAGCGTGAAAAGTCAAAATCAAAGTCAAAAAGTCAAAGTCAAAGTCGAAGCCAAAGACGCGTGCATGGAGCAACCCGCACCCAATTTAATGGGCTGGGCCAGCTGATAAGTGCTTAATTACACATATCTTTTACCTCTGAAAACGAGCTTAAATGACCAAAAACAGACAAAAACTGCCAAATATATGTTTGTTTTGCATTTGTATTATGCAGGAAGTGGATATCAACAAAAAGACAGAAAACCAAGCCAAAATGACAAAACTGAGCATGGAATGGAAAAGACTGTGCAAAATCAAGGCCAAAGTCCAAAAATGACAAAGTCAGAGTCAATACTGAAGAATCAGCAGTCAAACCGGAGCCGGAACTGAAGAATACTATTGGATGCAATCTTAACCCATCTGATGGGCCGGGAAAGCCCAATAGTATAATTATGAAGACTGTGAAGACCAAATGGGCCCTCAATCAATTTCAACAGCCCATTTGTGTGCAATTGACAAAGACTGTGAAGACTTTGAAGGCCCAATCCTAGCCCAGTTACAGCCAATCTCAGCCATTGTACACACAAAACCCACTTCATAACCTTATTGGGCTTGAAAAAGCCCAATAACCAAACCCAGTGGGCCCAATACAAGCCCAAACACAAAACCCAAGCCCAATAACCTTTTTACAAAACCATAGGGACTTGTTGTGTTATTTTCAAAAGTATTTTATAAAGAAAAAGAGCTAAAAAGAGTCCAGGGACTGAAACTGCCAATTGGCATTTCTTTTACAATTTTAAAAGCCAAGGACTGTTTTTGTAATTGTTCAAATCCTTCTTTAACTCTTTTGTTATAAAACTCAGGGACCATTAGTGTAATTTTCTATTTTATAGTTAGTATTGTTAGTCCCTGTGGTTAACTACCCTATTGCCCCGTTAGTCCTTATGTCCTTTCCCTGTTAGTCCTTTTGTTTTAACAGCAGTTAACTTTAGTTAGTTTATTTAATTTAATTAATATAAATTAGGTTTAATTTTAATTAGTTTAATTACTTTTAATATAAACAGTAACTTTTGGGCATTTTTATATTTTTAGAATTGTTAACTTTTTCTTTATTTAATTTTTATTTGGTCAGGCATTTTATAACTTTAATTTTTTGTCCTTTTTCTATTTTATTGTTTTAATAGATTAATGAATCTTAATAAATTCATAATTAATCAGAAAATTAATAAAAAAATATTTTTCTTTTTTATAAAATTTTCGTTTGTATAAATTTTCTTTTGTCATTGATGTCTGGAAATATATGTAACATGTAGTCATAGGTTTTAATTTTTTATAATTTCAGTCTTCAGGGTCCGCGTTTTATCGGGTGCGTTTTTACCGTTTCTTTTCGTTTTGATTCAAACGACCTTCCGTTTTAGTTCGAGTTTTCTTATTTTTCAAATTATGTTATTAGAATTTAAATTTTGATTTTGTAATTTAATTTAGAATTTACATTTATTTTCTTAATTTTTAGTATTTAGGTTTCCCGATACCTGATTCTGTTCCCCGTATTTTAGTATAGATTTAATTTTAGGATTTCCCTATAACTAATTTTGTTTCCCGTAGTTTTTAAGATCCCCATTTCCTATATCTGTTTCCCGTAGATTAAATTAGGTTTTATTTAATTAATTTTAGTTGTAATTATATCAGTGTTTCCATCATATTTAAATATTCTCCATCATTCAATTTCTCATCAAACCAGGATTACCTTCAATTGCAGCCTTGTTGGGACATACGACCCGGGAATATCTCTTCCGGAATCTTTTTATCATTGATTCTATCTTGTGTATTTTATCCTTTTGTGGAATTTGACCTTTTGCCTTGGTCAAGGGCATTCGGTTAGGATCTGTATTAGGGTTGCTATATAAGTGTATACTAATTCGCGAATCAGTGGCCCATCTCAGCCCATGGCCGGCCTCCTATGTAGTATTTATACCCCTCTCCTAGTCTAGGATAGGGTTGGTTGTTCCATTTGTTTCACACACATTCATTTATACATCATCCATTTTCCATCATCTTTCTCTCTAACAATCCAACCCACATCTTACTTATTGTTCTTGGTTGATCTTAAGATTACAAGTATTCTACAATAACATAGGTTTAGAATAGAATAGAATGAACATAGAATAGATAACCAAGATATTAATTAAATTGAGAGATTTAACCTCGCTTCAAGTGATCGACACCCTACCGATTAGGTACACTGCCCGTTAAAGTGTTGTCTTTGGTTTAGTCGGCAAAATATAAATTTAAAACTTGAATCATCTTAAATATACCATACAACGACAACACATCAAGTTTTTGGCGCCGTTGTCGGGGAGTGAAAATTAATCTTGATTTTTATTTGATATTTTGGTTTTTGACATTAGATTATATCTAACCCTTAGGATTAGTGTAATTCAGATTAGTGTATATTCTTGTATATTCTGTAATATTTGTATATCTGTATTTAATTATTTGCTTGTATATATTCATATGTTTAATTGTTTGCGTATTTAATAGTTTTTTTATTAATACATTGTTCTGGTTGACAGTTGAATACGGTGTATCCACTTCCATCAGATACTGGGTATCCAGTTCTTTGTCCAATAAAGCGTATTCATCCCAATAGATTAATACTGCGTATCCACTTCCATTGGATACAGCGTATCGATCGTCAAGGAGACACTTCAAGACTCCAAGTCTTGACGAATTGAGATCGCCTGATTTCAATCTACTTTCTGACCAAGAATACTCGGAGGAAGAAAAAGCGGAAGCAATGACGGAAACAATGGAGCAATACATGAGCAAGACCCGAACAGACTATGGATCGGGAGTTGCTGGACCCGCGGAGTCGGCGTGATTCTTGCGAGGCAAAGTCAACCCAAGCGAGGCACAACATAAAGTTTTATTCCGTTCTTTTACCTATGTCATGAAGCTTATTGATTATTGCTTTCGGTATTTCGTATTTTGGGGGGGGAAGGGGGGGGGTTTTTTTTGTTTTTTGCGGTGACTTTCGTTCCTTTATGTCGTTTGATTTTATCTTTATATAAAGTAATGTATTTTCTTTGATGTGCTCCTTTGTGTGTTTTATTTGAGTGATTTAAGTGTGCAAGGTGGTATTTGCGCTTATATGTGATTATGATTGAAAAATGGGTTATCTTGGAAGTAAGTATACGTGTAAAAGGAGGCACTTATAATTATTGGTGGCCAACATAATTATAAAGGCATCACACACGTAGACTTGTGACCATGATTGCATTTATTTATGTTTGGTTGTAAGGTAGTAGTGTAATATGTTTTTCTTTGATATGTGTATTCATGATAAGGATGGTGGTATGAGTATAGAAATTATTCTCGTACCCTAATTGAAGGGTATGTTAAGTTAAGTGGTATAGATAGTAAGTTTCCCTTCTAATTATGGTATTTGTGGAATACCTGATATTGCTATTATAGTGGATTGCCTTGTTTGCTCGGTTGTTTTGTTTGGATTTCCTAAGTTCTAAGATTAGCAATCCCTTCATGTACTTATGTTAGTTAGGATATCCGTTTTTCCGATTCAATGTCTCGATGTATTGTGGTTGTTCGAATCTACTCTTTCGGTTATAAGTGCATTTTTTTAGTTCGTCCCGTTGCATTGTGGTTTCTCGTCAGGAGAATCGAACGTTTTTTAAGCAAATAAATTGTTCCTAACATTATTAGTGTGGATTTATATTCTCTTATTTGTATATCCTGGGTTTTCGTTAACCAGTTGTCTTGCGAAGTTGTTAGTATCGATCTTTTTTTCGGTTTGCTTGTGTGATCGTTATTTTTGGATAAGACCTTCGTTTTCTTTTGGGGAGTACGTTCTTGCTTGGTAGGTTTTCTTGTACGAGTGCGTTGATTTTATTTTGAGTATTATGGTTCATGGTATTTTCTTTCGTTTTTTCAACAGAACTAGAATTATGTTAGGTCTTTGTAGGGTGTTTTACGATCTTGTTTGTTTTATGGTGTCATTTGTTTTGAGTAACATATTTCATAAGTGTTGTCTAATTATAAAAACTTCTTTGGAAGTATTGTGTTAGTGTTTGAGAAATAACTGTGTTTAAATGATCTTTGTAAAAAGAATTTGTTTAAATGGTCTATCAATTAAGGATATGAAATTTTTTAAGTGGTTTAATAAATTTTATTTTATTATAAAAAGCTGGTTTAAAGTGATTCATAGTGGTAAGGTACGATATACCATTAGATAACCATCTCTAGATTTTTTTTATGACAACCAGAATGAATTTTATAAAGATTAAATTTAAGACAATTTTATTTATTATTTAAAATGATTTTTATACTTAAAGTGACTTTCTTAATTTAAATTGATTTTTATAAAAACATTATTTAATTTGGTCTTTCGAGTAAAGTCGATAATTGGTATAAGAATTTCCGTCTTTCGTATTGATATTTTTTTTATGTGTTCATTTGTCGTGGTACGTCTGTTGATTTCTTTCGTTGCGTTTTCGCTCGGTGCATATACGTATCCTTTCTTTCAAAGGATTCTTATGTCATTTGATCCACGTCTATTTGCATATGTGGAATCTCCTATATGCATTCTAGCCTTTGACTCGATATTCGTTTGTTATCCTATTCGATTGTTCGTAACCCTTGGAGTTCGTTGATACCGTTGAGTCGTGGAAGCTTTGATGTGCTTGTGGGAATGGACCGGTTGTCCAAGAGGAAGTTTGGGATAGTATGTCATGGGAAGGTGGTTAGGATACCGTTGGAAGGTGATGAGATACTTCAGGTTCATGGTGAACGTACTCAAGGAGTCGTGAAAACCTTAATGAACACAAAGGTAGATGAACCAAAATTGAGTGATATTTCCGTCGTACGAGATTCATTGATGTGTTTCTGAAAGATTTGTCGATGACCACCACGACGACAAGTTGAATTCCGCATAGATTTAGTTCATGGAGCGACGCCAGTTGCAAAGTCTCCATATCGTCTAGCACCCTTGGAAATGCAAGAATTGTCTGAACAACTTCAAGAGTTGCAAGACGAAGGTTTCATACGACCTAGTCATTTTTCGTGAGGAGCACTAGTGTTGTTTGTTAAGAAGAGGAGCATGGAGTTCATTTGAAGTTAGAGTTGGAATTACTGAGGAAGGAGAAGTTGTATGCTAAGGTTACTAGTGTGAGGCAGTGAAGAATTGGGAAGTACCTACGACACCATCCGAGATATGATTATTCTTAAGATTGGCAGGTTACTTACCTACGTTTCATCGCAAACTTTTCTAAGATTGTTAAACCCATTACTTCCCTAACTGAAAGGGATCAAAAGTATGAGTGGGGGGCAAAACGAAAAGAGGCTTTCCAGACTTTGAAGAATGATTTGTGTGACGCTTCGATAAATCGAATGTAGTGGTTGATGCGTTGAGTAGAAAGGGAGAGTGAAACTAAGATGAGTAAGAGCAATGTCCATGACTATCCAATCAAGTGTTAAGGACAAGATATTGGCTACTTCAAGTGAGACGTCCAAGGTAGAGAACGCGCCAGCAGAAATGCTGCGTGACCTGGACCAAAAAATGGAAAAGAGAGCAGATGATGGTTGTACTTTATGGATTAAATTGTATAATAAGTATGAGTATGAAATTCGCTACCATCCAGGTAAGGCAAATGTGGTGATTGAGGCGTTAAGTAGGAAGGAACGAGTGAAACCTATACGTGTTCGAGCGATGGCTATGACTATTCAATATGGAGTAAGAGGAATGATACTGACAGCCCAAAGTAAGGCGTTCAAGCAAGGATGGTTCTTTTCGCATGTGTATTGATTATAGGGAGTTGAACAAATTAACTGTTAAAAACCGTTATCCACTCCCTAGGATTGATGACTTGTTTGATCAGTTACGAGGAGCGTGTCCTTTCTTAAAGGTAGATTTTCGGTCAGGTTATCATCAGCTACGAGTGCATGAGGATGCCATTCCAAAGACCGCATTTCGAACGAGATACGGACATTTTGAGTCTACGGTTATGCCTTTTGGGTTAACCAATGCACCAGCGGTTTTCATGGACTTAATGAACCGGGTTTGCAAACCGTACTTAGGTAGGTTTGTCATCGTATTCATTGATGACATTCTGGCCTACTCAAAGTCGAAGGAGGAACATGAAGTTCATTTGAAGTTAGTGTTGGAGTCACTGAGGAAGGAGAAGCTGTATGCTAAGTTTTCTAAGTGTGAGTTTTGGTTGGAAGAAGTGCATTTTCTTGGTCACGTGGTCAACCATAACGTATTCACGTGGACCCGAGTAAGAGTGAGGCAGTGAGGAATTGGATGATTATTCTTAGGATTGGCAGGTTACTACCGACGTTCATCGCGAATTTTTTTAAGATTGTTGAACCCCCTTACTTCCCTAACTGAGAGGAATCAGAAGTATGAGTGGAGCGTAGAACAAGAAGAGGCTTTTCAGACTTTGAAGAATGATTTGTGTGATACTCAGCAAGAGAACGTACACTCGTGGAAATTTACTACATGGTTTAGATCAACAGAACTGGAAAGAACAAAGGAACCGAGAGTTTGTATTTCTGGATCGTATAATAGTTCTGTTAGTAGGGAAGGATTAGACCGGTAGTATGTATGAGCTCATGCATCAAGGTGACTTGGTACATCCGGGAGATCGATAAGACGTACGTATAACCTTGGAGACATGAGTATTGGTAGCCACGTGTAGAAAATATATAGTAACCTATGTTAGTAATAAATGGATTGTTTAAAGAGGTAGAAAGATGTGATGTCGAAGATTTTTGGCTTTACTGCAATAGCCTGATGTATACTTAGAGTACAAATGAGATCAGAACCACCATAGAATTTATCACTAAATATCCAAGATTCAAAGTAGTGAGTATGATGTGTTTTGGGTTGATGGTCGATAAGACTGACCAAGTAGCTCATTTTCAAGCTATACAAGAGATATCAAGATGGGTGAAGTTGGCAGATTTATATTGATGAGATGATAGCCAAGGAATGAATTCTGAGATGATAACTCAATATAGAATGATGCTTTACTTTGGGGTTTGGGCAACGCACAGAAAGTGTTAGTGACGCGATTAGATTTGAGTACTACTTAGCATCCTCAAGCGGATGGACAAAGTGAACGTATGATTTAGACTTTAGAGGATATAATGAGGGCATGTGTTATCGATTTTGGTGGTAGTTATCAATTAAGCATTCGGTGTGCTCCGTTTGAAGCATTGTATGGAAGGAAGTGTAGGTCGCTTGTTTTATGGGCTGAGATTGGGGAAAGTAGTTTGATTGGACCTGAGTTGGTTCAAGAGACGACTGATAAATTGGTGTTGATAAAAGAGAAGCTCAAAGCAGCGAGAGACCGTCAAAAGAGTTGTGCTGATAATAGGCGCAAACCGTTAGAGTTTGAGGTAGGAGAACGGGTTATGCTAAAAGTGTCGCCTTGGAAAGGTGTAATTCGCTTTGGGAAAAAGGGTAAGTTAGCACCACGGTATGTAGGGCCATTTGAGATTCTTGAAAGAATCTGTCCCGTAGCGTATCGGTTGAGATTTCCTGAGGAATTGAGTGGAGAACATGACACTTTTATAGTCCAAACCTAAAGTAGTGATTGTGGATGCTTAGTCTACATGTATCATTGGATGAGCTATCGAGTTGACAAAACTCTTCTTTTGTTGAGTAACCTGTTTGAGAAATAGTCACTGTGAAGATATTAGGTTAAAATGTAGCAGGATGGTGATCTAGTTAATGTACTTTTAGCGGCTAAAGCGAAGTCTTTAAGACTTCAGGTAAACTTAGTATCCACACTTTTTTCGTTGAGCAAAGGGGCTTTGGGAGTTTGGTAGTTGAAGTTGGGTACAATAAGTGATTCTTGTAGACCTAGTAAGCCTCTTAGAAGAGTTAGTAGTGAGTTATGGTTTAAAGTTTATTTTATGAATAAACTCAAAGTCGATCCAATTTTCAAAAACGTTGGCTTGTAACAACTTATAAAACTTGGGTTCAAGACATTTCTTGTTGATGAGTTTGACGAGAACCGTGTTATAGTGGAAAATGACGTTACGCAACTTAAGGTTTTTGACGAGTCCTCCTCGTGACGGGCGAGGTTCAGTTAGAAGGATGTTTTTTTCGTTTAGAGCGGTTTAAGCAGCTAAGACATACCCTTTTGTGGGCCATGCAAAGTGAGGATCGTCAGTAAAACAACATGTGAAAGTTAGTTTGAATTCAAAGTGTAACTTTGGTTAAAATGGAGTAAAGGGAGGACTACTATAGCAAGATAAGTATCCTCGATTTAATTGTTTGGTAATGATAGAGTAGAACCTTTTGTTAAATCTCCGGAATGAGATTTCCTAAAGGAGGGGAATACTGTGACAACCCATGACTTGAGGCAGTTTAGTCAAACATTAGTTTTGAATTAAGTATCTGTTGCAATGAATTGGTTATGTGAGTTATATGTGTTTAATGTGTTTATTGTGTTGTGTGGGATATGTGAGATTTGATAATCAATCCATTGAGCGTGATCAACTCATTAGGATTGGATTTGCGTTGGCATTTGTCGAGTATCATTTCGTTCACATTTAGTGACAAGACAATGATTTTATGTAATTAGAAGCGGTTTCCCGCTTAATTGTGTAAGTAAATCAAGTATAGAAATTTTTTGTAGTATAGTAATATAAGGATAAGATTAGGATCAAGATAGAGTAAGAATATTAAAGAAATGAAATTACAACTTTTGAAAAGTTAGGGATAAAAAAAAAAAAAAGTATATTTAGTATATTATAAAAGTCTAGTAAATTGCGTTTAAGTCAAAAAGGTATGGCGCAACAAGTAAGGTATTTATACAAACATAATGTAATGTTATAAAATTCAGGTAATTAATAGATAAAAAAATATATATAATAAATAGGCCAATCGGCCATGTTTTTAGGAAAAAGAAAAAAAGGAAACAAATCTTACTCTAATTAAAATTGGTAAAAGATTATCACTCATAAACCTTTTTGAGTAAACCTTATAATACCAAAACCCTTCTCCCCCTTGTTTTTTAATATGTCACCAGCCGAAATTTTATCAAAGAAGGAAGAAGAAAAATATTTTTTTTCAAGTTATGGTTTGATTTTTGTGCTTCAAGATTCAAAGATTAAGGTATAAAGTATAATCCTTTAGAGTTAAAATTATATAAAAAACATGGTAATTCATTATTTCTATATGGATAATTCGGGTTTCTCATAACATCTGTAATTAAGTTATAATAAACTGTTCATAATGATTAGGGTTTAATTTAAGTGATCATATGAGTGTATTCGTTAGATGTAGATCGCGTTAAAACATATTTTAGATTAGGCGGCATAATTTATGGCTAGTGTTGTTCGGCTGGTTAACTCAATGAAAGTAATCAGAATCTTGTTAAGTGTTCCGGTGCCTATATGTAGCACAAAGAGTCCTAGATTCCATAACACCACCCTCTAAGGTTTTTGAGGTCGGGAAGTCAGTCAAACGTTGGTTGCAAGAAAAGTTGTCCAAGCAGTGAATAAAGGTCAGATTTAGATCAGATTACGAGGTATAAAATCCCTACTTAAAATTCGAATTTAGCTTAGCCCTTCTACAGGAGTTTAGTTCTATGTGTCTTTTAGAAATTCCCCAAAGGAGAGCTTCTGATTTAGAGTCTAAGTATGGTTTTTATGTCCAAAATCTTTAGTGTGCAAACAGATCCGAATTATGACTGTTTTGAAGTTTGATTTTCTTAGGAGTACTTGTGCATGTAAATGGCTCTTGGAAATCATGAGGTAGTTAATATACTCATAAATAAACATAGGTGATTTTTGGTATGAATTATGGAGGTCAGTAAGTAGAGGTTTTGAGTATGTTAAGTCACGTTAAAATTCTGCAGTTTTGAACAAATTGTGACTAACTAGTGAAACTTGTTAACGAAGTGGTTAAAGTTGGGTATGGTTGTTGGGATTCTTAATTTGATGAGACAAAATGAAGACGAATGAAATAAGAGGGGACTCAATCATGGGGACTAAATTCCAAAAATAATGGAAGTTTACAAGATTAAATATCAATAATGTGGTTATTAATGATAAGCATTAATGTTTGAAAATATCATTAATGTGGTTTGAATACTAATTAATGTAGATTAAGTGTCATTAAGAGTTCTTTCCTTTGAAACGTCTAATAAATCTCTCCCTAGATAAAGAGATCATAGCGTGTAGTTTTATAGATCCATCCAAGAAAACACAGACTTCTCCAATGAGAGTCTGATTACAAAGTGTGTGGGCTTTGTATATTAGTTCGTATATAGTAAGTACACCATAGTAGTTGGTGTAGCCCCCATGTTATAGGTTGGGTAAATAGGAATCGTTTGAATGAAAAACCTTGATTGTGATATATATTGTCTTTCTTATTATTCGCTGCGTGGTTCAATAGAACCTGTAAAACGATCCTATATGGGCTAAAACGATTAACAACATGTGTCTACAGACCATGGGGCTCTTGATCTGGGAACAAAAGTTTTTTGAAGAAAACCCTAAAACCCTAATTTTCTCAAGAACTCGATTTGTGGTTAATAGTATTAAAGGGGGTTGCATGAGTTAAATGATATAATCAATAATTAATAATTGTCCTTCTCTACCATAAATGGTAATTGAGCAATAGACAAATGTAAATCATTGTTACTATCAAGGGTTTCTATGAAGAATGAAGGCACTGCTCAAGGTACTGTTCGAAAGTACTGCTTCTATTCGAAAGTACTGCTCATTATGCTCAAAGTACTGCTCGTTGTGAAAGTACTGTTTTTTATGTTATCGAAGTTACTAGCTTAGTTCATCGAGAAGTAGTTTTATACTGCTAAGTTTTGCTCTTATATCGACTAGCGTATTTTTGGTTCTCGGATGTGAAGACGATATCGTACAGTGCATATTTTTGGATGGATTTGAATCTCAAATGCTTCGTTTAAGGGAAGATCAAATAAATGGCTCGTAATTGGAATTCTTTATTGTAGAGGTGTTTATGAAGAAAATCGAATATTGCTTAATATTGATATGTCGTAGTTGAGTTTATCACAGGTGCCGTGTCTTATAATATCTTAAAATGACCTTTTAGCAGGAGGTAACTTGTTCGTGCTTACAATGGTGTGACGAAGACTTGACAAATCTAGCAAAGGTGTGTGATCTATAAACTTAGGGTGCTTAATGCTCACATTTGCTATCACTTTAAGGAGTTACGTTGTTGTGCTCAGTGTCTCATTTTATAGGATAAATGAGGATTTTGTCAAGAGATTGCAATCTACTTATATTTTGGTCTTGGTATAAGTTTGACGTCACGTGGATAGTGCAAGACATAAGACACAAGTATGGGAAATTCTACTTCTTCAACATATGGGTTATATTCATTTTTCTTCATCAATAATTACTACTTGGAGCCTACTGAGTTCGAGATTTAAGAGATGGTTAGCATACTTTCAGGGGAAGCTTATTGTTAACATGTTTAACCATCTACATGTACCACTTAAGGGGAAGTGTTCACAAGTTGCTTATCTACAGATGACCCCTATTGGATGATTACAAAAAGGGGAAGAAGATTCATGATTTGCAGCTTATTATTTTATGTGGTGGCATGTTCAAGGAGATCTTAAGTCAAGGGGAAGCTTTGAAGATTGTTTCATTCATGGAGATTGTTTTGTAATATCAAATAGGGGAAGATTGTTGGGATCTGAGATTTGATGATTACAAAACTACATATGCTTATATGAAGATAAATGAAACAAGAAGGACTTAATATGATATGTTGGACTTTGACTAAAACATTAATGTTGATTGGAAGTTACAAAATCAACATTAATATGATATGTTGGACTTTGACTAAAACATTAATGATGATTGGAAGTTACAAAATCAACATTATGATATGTTTGACTAAGGTTTTCTTGTAAACCCTAGCCTCTCTAGTATATAAAGAGAGGTAGGGTGAATAGTTTGATTATCCATCATAGTTAGATCTCTCCCAATGAGAGTCTAATAGTTAGTTTATGTAATAGTTAGTAGTTAGTTTATAGACGTGTTATAGTCGTCTATATGTATTAGTAGCCTCAAGGATCATAGGATCCATGTTACAGTTAGGTAACGTACTAATAATATTGAGGCATGAACGTTCGGTTAAAACCTTGTTTAATAACTTATTGTTCTTTAATTTCCGCTGCGTATATAAGTTATTTGTAAAACATATCCTAGATGGGCTAAACGATCTTGATCTAGGATCTACAAGGTTTTTTATGAAACCCTAATACCATGGCTGCTCGTCGATTTGGTTTGATTATATTCCGATCTTTGATTTTCTTTGTTCATCTATAATGGATCGATTGCATAAAGAAGCAGCATGTGTGATTGATAACATGGTATACATTTGGGAAACATGGATCTCTTAGAATAATGAAGGAACTGCTAAGTTGTATTTTTGAAGGTCCTGATGAAGTTTTATTTTGTCTTGAGGTACTACTCAAGAATATGAAAGTACTGTTGGAGCACATCTAAGTACTGCTGAGATATCGGGTAATACACGACTTTTGGTTTTTGGATGGATTTGGATCTCGAATGCTTCGTTTAAGGGGGAGTTAACAGATTGATTTTTAAATGTTCTTAAACATTTAAAAGGCTAGTTTTTGGAGATTATTTTAAAGAGGGATTACTGAAGACCGATCGATTACACTTATTTGATAATGTAGTAGATTTCATAGGTGCTGTTGTCATATCATATCTTAAAGTATAGTTTTGCTGTGCTAAGAACTTTAAAGATAACTTGTTCGTTGCTTACAAAGGTGTAGACGAGACTAGTACAAATCTAGCAAAAGGTGTGGTGATTTTTCTTATGGTGCACAATGCTCACATTTGCTATCACAATAAGGAGTTACTTTGTATGTGCTCAGGTGTCTCATAAATTGAGGATTTTAGTCCAAGAATTGCATATACTTATAATTGGTCTTGGTATGAGTTCGATGTCACGTGGATAGGGCAAGAGATAAGACACAAGTTTCGGAAATTCAACTTCTTCATCAAATTCGTTATACTTATTTTTCTTCATCAATAATTACTACTTGGAGCCTACTGAGTTCGAGATTCAAGAGATGGTTAGCATACTTTCAGGGGAAGCTTATTGTTAACATGTTTAACCAACTACATAGTTACCACTTAAGGGGAAAGTCACAAGTTTGCTTATCTACAATGAACCCTATTGAGAAGATAAACAAAAAGGGGAAGAAAGATAATCATATTTTGCAGCTTATATTTTATTTGGTGCATGTTCCGGAGACTTCTAAGTCAAGGGGAAGCTTTGAAATTGTTTCATACATGAATAATATTTTGTAATATCAAAAATAGGGGAAGAATTGATGGGATCTGAGAATTGAAATAATACAAACTACAAATGCTTATATGGAAGATAAATGAACAAGAAGGACCAAAAACATTAATATTGATTGGAGTTACAAAAATCAACATTAATATATATGATGGACTTTGACTAAAACATTAAGTTGATTGGAAGTGTACAAAATCAACATAATATGATTAAATGGACATTACTAAAACATTAAAGATGATTTGGAAGTTTACAAAATCAACATTATGATATGTTTTCTTGTAAACCCTAGCTCTCTATACATAAAGAGAGGTCGTGGGTGAATAGTTTTAGATAATCCAATGCATAGAAACATCGACTGATGAAGCTAATAGTAAAGTGTGTGTGTTGTGTACCCCATTTAGTTAGTTAGTTAGTACACCATAGTAGTTGGTGTAGCCCCAAGTTATAGTTGGGGTAATAGGAGAACGTTCAATAAAGAAAACCTTGTTTGATAATATTGCTTTCTTATTATTCCGCTGTGCATTCAATATTATCTGTAAAACTAATCCTAGTTGAGCTCTAATCGATCTTATCAAAGACCACGATATCAGTATTTTGTCAAAGAATATCAAGTTAAAGATCAAGATCCAAGATCACAAGCATGCCAAAAAGGAAACTTCAAAAATGAATTCTCCAAAATACAAGGCTCCAAGACTCAAGACGTCACAAGAAGGATCCACAATTGAATGACCACCCCTTAGGGGGAGATTGTTAGCCGTGATATTTAGTAAAGTGATGGTCATTAATCAATCCCGAGCCTTGTATAGGAAAACGTAGTTTATTTATTGGGAATTTAGTTAATCTAGTGGGACCCTAGTTGTCGGCTCAAGCCCATTTGACTTAAGAACCGGCCCAACACAAAGTCCCACAAGCAAAGTCCAATCTTAGTAACTATTTAAATTCCCTCTCCAAGTGTGGAGATGGAGTTGCTTCTTATTGTTTCTTTGATAACAAGTAACCATTTTATCTTTTGATTTACTTTCCTCTCTAAAATCACTTTTCTTATTTTTGTGTATAGGTGAAGAAAATAATAACCTAACAAGTTGTATCAATAGTCTTCAAGATCTTGAGGGAGATTGAGATAGCAAGCTTCAGAATCTTGAGCATGAGGTGGAGACACAAGTTCGCAAGGCGCATAAGATTCAAGGAATAAAGATTTAGAGATCTCAGTAGTCAAGACAAATCAGGCCAAATGACCACGATAACAGATTTTGTCCCAAAGAATATCAAGTTAAAGATCAAGATCCAAGATCACAAGCATGCAAATGGAACTTCAAAAGGAATTCCCAAGAATACAAGGCTCCAAGACTCAAGACGTCACAAGAAGGATCCACAATTGAATGACCACCCCTTAGGGGGAGATTGTTAGCCCGTGATATTTAGTAAAGTGGATGTCATTAATCAATCCGAGCTTGTGTATAGAAAACTAGTTTCGGAATTTAGTTAATGCTATTTGGGCCTATTGTCGGGCACCGAAAATAGAGAAACTCTAAAATGCATAAATGAGTCATAGTACACAATGTGTCATGACGATATCGATAATTCAAAACAAAACATCATCTTGTATTAATGAAAGGAGTCTCACCAACACAAGGAAAATAAATCCACGATCCTAATAAAATCAAAACATCCAACAAAGGTTCATGCAAACATAACAAATAAAGGAGCGAACTCCCATGCAACCCTAGCAGTCTCTTTCTAGCCACTTCGCCTAACCTCATGATGCTCACCTGAAAATGATGCTAAAATACGTCAACACAATGGTTGGTGAGAGTCATAGGTTTAGGACACCAAATAAACCTTTAATTAAAATAATTTTGCTACGATTATCATAACATATCATGGCAGAACAATTTAAGCTAGTTATCACATAGGCTATCAAACCATTCACAATCAATCATAACGGGACGGAACGTGCCCACGATCCACATAACAAACCTGGGGTAATCCATTACCCTCCGATCGGAATCACACAGAATGGAGTATTATTTCAACCCTCCAGTTAGATTTGGAATGAGTAGAGTCACTACCCTCCAACCGGAATCACACAGAAATGGGATCTTATCTCAATCCTCCAATTAGATTTGGAATAAGTAGAAGCACTACCCTCTAACCGGAATCACACAGAAATCATAACAACATTAAGCATACCACATATAATAACCACATAAACGTTCATGCCTCAAGTAAAACCAAATAATCGCAGCGATTAAACACATTCAAAACATCTTTGCATCACTTCCATCCCAATGTAAAAACATTAAAAAGAGGGACTATGAAACTCACCTGATGCTTAGCTTCCAAAAGGATCCAACAAAACTTCACAAAACTTCACGAACAATCTAAACAATTAAACACATTATAAGCTACCATCAATTAGGCATTCAACCCAATATGATGTAACCTCAACTATGATGGATATCTAAGCTATCTACCATAGTCCTATTCTTATTTAAAACCTTTACCCACTCTTACATATGCCATTTAGACTTTGATACTACACTTTGCACTTTCTGGTTTTAAGCAGAATTTTACACCCACTTACGCGTCCTAAACGCACCACTTAAACACTCCCATAATTCAAACCAAAATTCACCATGCTACTTATATGCCTTATGAACCTCTCATAGCTCTCCCAAAGCCATTACCCTTTTTCAAATACCCTTTAGAAATTCCTTAATCCAATGTGTCCAGAATTCGTCCAGAATCTGACCTTCTAAAAGTATGACGTTAGATAACCAACTTAAACTTCATAACCTACTTAGAAAAAATTCAGGGGTCACACACAATATATAAACTAACTTCCACGTGATTTAGAGCCTCTAACTAGATGTCTAAGTATTTTTAGAAAAATCAAAACCAAAACTGAAATTCGTCACTGTTTTACACACTGATTTTGTAACGCCCTTTTGACCGACTTCCCGACCATAAAAACTTACGAGGCCAACTTTTCTGGAAAGTAGACTCTCTGAGGTTATCTCCAGTATGTTGTAAATTATTTATTTGATCTTTTATGACCGAGTTATGACCTCTACAAGTCTGACTAAATTTCTGCAGTGAATTAAACGACTATCCTCAAAGATTAAACCCTAACCGACAATCCCAATCATGTAAACAATTAAACTAATGATCAAACATGACCTATACATCATAAACTTCCAGAAACCTAAGAACCCTAATTTATAACTCCTAATTTATAACCCTAATCCATCATGTTGGATTACTAGAATTGAAAAATTAAAACTAGAATTGAACAAGATTAGAAAATTTACCTTAGCAAAGAAAACCCTAGCTTTTCTTTTTTTTTCTTCTTCCTTGGATCGGCCAAAAAAAATGAGGTGAAGGGTTTGGGATTAGTTTGGTTTTTATAGGCCATAAGGAAATCCCTAGATAAATCTAATTACAATTTGATTTCAATTCAAACTCTTTTCTTTTTTTTTCTAATTTTCAGATTTTACTATTCTTGCCTAAAAAAATATTTTTTTTCTTTTATTTTATTAATTAATTAATTATCTTTATACCTTAAGTTTTATAAAAACCTAAGCTAATTTGTTAAACCATTTTGCTTGAAAACTACTTTCTAAAAATAACTTTTCATTTCCAAATTCACTTTCTATATATGGAAAGTTTACCAAAAACTCTCTTATTTTAACAACTCATTTCTTTCACAAATGACACGCTTCTCATTTTAATTCATCACCTAGGCATCCACATATTAACCAAAACAATTCTCTCAAAATACCCAATCAATTCCATTATCACTATAAGTGATTAAAATGAAATTTCTCCATCAAATAACTCATTTCTCTTAACTTAACCCTCAAAACCTAAACTTATCTTAAATTACTAACACAAAAATACGTATACGTATAAATACTTACACATTTAACACAAAAACGCTAAAATCTCAATAACCATTTCCTCGTCACTCAAAAGTGAACGAAATGAACTCAACAAACCTCACCATCAATCCAATCTCATTGAGATGATCACACCCAATAGATTGATTACCAGAACCTCATAAACACATACAAACACACATAAAAAATATTATCACATATAACCCTAAACCAGACTTATAGAACAGAGATATTAAAGTTTAACACTATACGGTTTGACCAACCTGCTCAAACACGGTTGTCACAATATCCCCACCTTAAGGAAAAATCATGTTCTCGCGGATTAACTACTCGAGGCATTAGCACCAATCGACAAACAACTAGGACACTTATACTCATTTGATCCATGCGTTCCCAAGTAAGCTCAGGACCACTCTATCAGACACCTAATGAACTTTCACTAATGATCAAACTATGTCTTTTACTCATGACCTCTCGTCCACAACATCAACGGTTCCTGTCAAAACAAAGAGTCTTTCAACTTTTTAAATCTCATCCAACTTCTAAAATCTGAATCCTATACTAATTACTTTGCTTACCCTCATAAGGGTGCAATTAGCAACACAACAACACAACACGAAAAGAAAAATATGACTACCTGAACCTCGCCCGTCATCAAGGAAACTCATTAAAAACCTTAAGTTGTGTAACAACGTCATTTACAACTCGGTCTCGCAACTCATTAAACAAGTGTGGATACTCAGTTTACCTGAAGTCTTAAATACTTCCCTTTGAGTCCAATCGAATCTTAACTCCAAGAACATTTTAATTCCTACTAGTTATTTAGCAAAACCAAAGTTTTGCCTACTTTAATTACCTCTAAAGGCACATGCAAACTCGAATTTACCAAATACTTCAAATTTTGACCCGCGAAACATGTCATGCACACTCCTCAACTCTTTTAGATAATCTAACCGCTAATCCTTTCAAAAATCTCAAATGGACCTACTTACCTTGGTATCAACTTACCATACTTATCGAAACATCCTTCAAACTGAATACTCTAGGTAACACTCAATTACCAGCCTCAAGTCTAACGGTTAATCCTCATACTAGCATAATCCTTGAACCAAATTCGGTTCATCCAATCTCGTTGTCTCTAGTTACTGCCCATGAAACGGTAACCTACATTCCTTTCCACACAATGCTCCAAGTGAAGCACATCTCATACCCGATATGATTATCCCTACCTTGAGGGACAAAACACATCTAACGAAAAGATAAGTAATCCCACTACCTCAAACACCCACCAAACACAGTCCTAAAGTAAAGCTAGAATGAGGTGACTTAGTCAGTCCATTTGACACACCCAATTCGCATCGTATCCACTACTAAAACGTGGTAACTTAGCAATAACATCCTTGAGTATTTTTTTCCCTTCTACTCGGGTAAACTCCAGGTTTGTAACAACAATCGTGAAACCCTTATAACTCAATGTCCACTCTCGAATACCTAAATACTTACTACCGCAACTAGCTACATCTTCTTCATACTCAGCCCATCGCTTACTAACCTAAAACCACACAACAACCGATCCGCTCCAGGATGGAATTAGAATACTTTGTCATAACCCCTCCTTCATAGCCAAGGTCCTTACATCTCTCCAAATGGAGGTCCAAACCTTGTCTAACCAATATGAACCACTCTCCATCTCTTTTTACACTCGTTGGTCCAAGCCACGAAACCTCTCATGTTGACGCGTTCTTTGCTTTAGACGTCTTATCTTATAACACCAACATCCATCTCGATCTAGCTTGAATCGCATACGTCAATCCAGACTTATTTTTGGCTTCACTCTTTTTCCTACTCCACGATTCAACAACTACATTTGCCTTTCCCAGATGGTACTTGGCCTCAAAACCGTACTCATTAAATAACTTCATCCATCGACTCTGCCTCATGTTCAATCCTTCTGATTGAAAGTGTGTTGGAAACGTTTATGATCCGTATAGATCACTCTCCACGTCTCGTTCACTTAATGCCTCTAGTATTATAGGGCAAAACCTACCACGTTAGTCATGCAATCCTTCATAAGAACCTTCAGATGTCGCAACGTACAAGCAATCTCCCTCTCTCTTCGACTAAGTATACTTCCAAATCCTTGCTCCGCGCGTCATAATATACTATGAAATCGTCCGCTCCTTCCGGTAATGCTATGACCGGCTCATTACCCATTTGATTCCTTCCTCCTCTAGATAGCTTCCTCTTGGCTTCGCTTCCATGTTGTTGGAAAAATTCACGTACACCTTCTCTTCCTTCAGCAGCTCAACGATCATTCTTTAAGTGTGATTCATGCTTCTCTTTAGACTTCAGGCCGGTTTAAATGTCTTCGGTATATATACGTTAACTAGCTTGTCTATATACATCCATGCACACCTTGCTTATTAACTTCATGAAATCCGCTGGAGTATTGGTTAGCCCAAAAGGCATAGCCGCAAACTTCAACGTCTCCATCACACATCCTAAAAATATTCTTAACTACGTCATCCTTGTACACCCTCCTTTGGTGACATCACATACGAATTTTCTATCTCACTCTTCTTGAGATAATCTATGCACATTCCAAACTACCCACCTTTCTTCCTACCAAGCAATACAGACGCTTCCCACAACGAGTTACCATTCGAACCAACCCTCACCTTGCAACTCTTGCAATCATTCCAACAACTTGTGTCTCTCAAAGGCGTCAAATGACACGAGCCTTCACAAATCGGCGTCGCTCCTTGTACTAATTCCATACGAAATCCCATTCCACGACGAGGGGTAAAACCTACCATCAACTCTAGAACCACGCCATGAAGAAATACCAAAATTCACATGCACCAATTGGTATGGACCTAAAAATCACACAATCCCAAAAGAAGAAACAAGCCGAACATAAACAACGAACATAACGAACGAACCTCGGACCAAACAAACGCATCAAAGATGCAGAAACCCCAAGAATAATACCACGTAACCATGACCCAGTAATTAAAGATTAAGAACCTTTGTACCAAAACCAATTTTACCCAAGGAAACTTTTCCTCATAACCTTATACCAATCATTTTAAAATAATAAAATCACCTTAGTTAATAATGCCAATAATTTTAAGTGTAAAAATAAATTTAAAAAAAAAAAAAAAAATAAAAAAAAAAAAAATAAAATTTTCATAAACTTATTTTAATTATGATTTTATAAAAGAAATCAAAAGATGGTTAAAACAAATGTGTTGCATTTTATAATTTATTTTTGAAAGAAGTTTTTCAACAGCTAAACGATATAATCAATACACAAAATTACTTTGAAAGGAATTTCTGACTCGCACAAAAGACATCATGATAGCAAAATAGACTCCTAAAATACCTTAAGGATTCCAATACAAAAATGTTAATTTTCTTAAAAATGAACACGACAGGAACTCTTGCAAACCAAACAAACCATGAGAACTCATCCATACCAACGGTCTTAGAACCAAACCAAAAAGTATCGTCACCTTAAGACAAAGGAAAACAATCAAAATGCCAAACGGAGAACATAGAACACCAGTTCTATGATAACACCCTAGAATACCAACACGAGCGTTGGATATCTCAACGAACAACGAGCTAACGAACCAATTTAAGAATCGTGACGACAATACCAACAAGTATCCGATGTATCCGTAAACGATAGATGAAAGGGAACCTTACCATCTACGCAACCCAACCTAATATAATCGCCAAATTGGTTAAGAGAGGACTTCTCGGACCACACAACCATCCTCAACAGGATCTCACATCACATCTACACTACCATTTACATAACTATCCAAACTTACATCCTTATATAATACATACAAGCAACAATGATCAATGCAATCAAAGTCACAAGTCCACGTGTGTGTTGCCTTTATAATTATGTTCGCGACCATAATTATAATTGCACCTTTTGCACACATGTACTTACTTCCAAGACCACACATCTCAATGATAACACACATCTACCACATAGCACTTAATAATAATGCAAATATAACTCAGACATAATAATCCATCTAACGAACCATAAAATCCCAATCGACTAAACGAAACAGAAGTCACATCGCGACCCAAAATATAAAAGCAATCCTCGATTATAGCAACGCATCGAGGTAGGAAACGAAATAAACTTATGTTGGGCCTCGCTTGGGTTTGACTTTTCTCTCTCAAAAGTTTCCCAACTACGCAGTCCATTGAGGTAAACAATCTCCAACGACATCTCCTAAGGGTAAGGGGAAGACATGACTAAAAAGAATAACCAAAGGGAATATATACATAAGATCCCCCATACATGAAAAAGTAATATTTCATATTATATAGTATTAAATCCAAAATTGAGAGAATTTCAAGCTTATAGATAGCGGGAACATACAGTATATACAAAAACAAATCACTTACCCCTAAATGCATCTACTTCCCAAGACTCCTAGATTATAGTCACTAGTTCAAACACCTAATCCTCTATAACTGCTCTTGAATACCAATCTGTTTCACACCCCGCCAAGACGGAAACGCGAGCATAACAGGAAAGATAATAACATAGCACAAGGTTATCTATAAGAGAATATTAAATAGTGTAATAAATGCAAAGACACAACGGTCATATACATCCACAAAAAAACCAACGACCAAATATGAATGATAAGGATTAACCATCCATACAAGTCTTATAATATCAAAACAAAGTCTAGAAAATCAAATCAACATATTGCTCAAATAAAACGGCATAGCAAAATCATAGATCTTCAACTTGCATCTATGGTCTCACTAGCAACTCTCCTAACATCAATTTCGATCACCAAGTTTACCTGAAACGATGCCTAAACAACTGTCAACACTAGGTTGGTGAGAAGCATAGGTGTTAGAACACCAACCTCCAAAACATTTCAAAACAATTCCAGCATTACTGTGATAAAGACGTAAATAGTTGCAATGACAATCATAGAACTTATCATAGTACTACAAATCAATCAGCTCAATTCAACACAATTCAAATCAATATAGCTCAAACAAAATAGCTCAACTCAAAAATAGCTCGGCTCAACCCAAGTGGGGAAGGAACGATCCCACGATCCAAGCCAACCCGGCTCTACTTGTCAATTCAATTCAACACATAGCAAGTAATAGCCACACAGCACATGCATTTTTAAGCTCAACCATCAAATATCACAGTAATAAAACATCACATACTCAAGCATCGTTTCCACCCTAATGAAAAATCTTAGAAAAGATAGGGCTATGACACTCACCTGTTTGCGCAGCTACAAGTAACTCAAACTCCTTCCTTAAAAACTATACACAATAAAAACTCATGTTACCATCGGTAACTAAATGCTTAATCCAATATAACAACCCTACTGAAGGACCTAGTACATCTAATACTATATGTAACGACTCTCTACCATCATTATTATATCTCATTATAACTTTATTACTTTCTTACTTGCATTTTAAATACTTACAACTTTCTGCTCAAATGCAGAATTTTACCCAACTTGCCTGACTTAAAACCTTACCAAAATGCACTACAATTCCAACAAAAATTCACACATGACCCCACATGTGTATAATAATCTCATCCAGAAGCTCATACATTCATTCAACCCATAAATATACCCTTGAAAATCAAACTTACAAACTGGTCAATTTCGGGTCTGATTGCACACCAAAAAATTTTGACTTAAAAACCCTACTTAAAATTAGTTTTAGCCTTATCCCTTTTGGGGTTTCTTAATAGACATATAAAAGTTACTTTTGGTAGAAGGGCTTAATTTAAAACACTTCTTAAGTATGGTTTTAACCTCACTTAAGTTGAGTTAAAATTCGTCTGAAAACACAGTTTTGACAACGAATCTTGTAACCCTTATTTAATTGACTTCCCGACCTCAAAAACTGTTAAGGCCGGATTTTTTGAAAAGTAGATTCAAAATCCTTCAGTTTAAAATAAAGAATCATGTCGTTTGCATTCTCAATAATGGAATATTCCCGCCCAACAATCTGACTATATTCTGCTCATTAATTAAAACACCAAAACCGCAAATTTTCAAGCCCTAATTCCTCATTTAAAACTCAAACCACTTACAAGAATGACCCTAATCATTACAGTCACCATTAATTACAGTAGACTAAACCCTAATTAAGAAAACCTAATTAAATTTTATGATAAAACTTAATCCATCATGTTTAGATTACATAAATTAACATGATAACTAAAAAAGATTAAACTAGGAATAGAATGATTATCTTAATAACTTGATAAAAAAAAATTTATTTTCTCTTGAGGATTCGGTCGACCAGGAGCAAGGGGGAGAAAACAAATTAAATATTTTCTAATTCTTGGTTTGCTTATATAGGCCTAATGGATAACCCTTTCTACAAGTTTGAGCCCAACTTGGACTTCTTTTCCTTTTTTTTAACTATTCCCGTTTTTACTATTCATCCATAAATAAATTTTTATTTTTTATTTTATTTTCTTTATTATTTACTAAAAGAACTGAAATTTGGATAATTTATAAAAACCATAAACTAATCTCCAAAACCTTCTTTCGCAAACCTACGATTTACCTTTCTAAAAATAACTTTCATTTCCAAAATCACTTCTATATGATGGAAAGTTTACAAAAACTCTCATATTTTAACAAACACATTTCTTCACAAATGACCACCTTCACAATTAATCCATCACCTAAGACAACCACTTATTAACCAAAAACAATTCTTTCAAAACAACTAAATCATTCCATTATCACTATAAGTGATAAAAAGAAATTTCCACCATCAAATAACTCATTTCATCTAACTTAACCTTTAAAACCTAAACTTATCTTAAATTACTAACACAAAAATACGTATACGTATAAATACTTACACATTTAACACAAAAACGATAAAATCTCAATAATCACTCAAAAGTGAACGAAACGAACTCAACAAACCTCATCATTAATCCAATCTCATTGAGATGATCACACCCAATAGATTGATTATCAGAACCTCATAAACACATACAAACACACATAAATACATATGATCACATATAACCATAAACCATACTTATAGAACAGATATTTAGGTCAATACTACGGTTTGACCAACCTGCTCAAACCACGGTTGTCATACAAACCCCATACCCTTTCTAATTTTATCAGTTATCTGACTCCCTATTAATTTGTCTAGACTCTTAGAAGCATTATCAAAATTTTCAATTTTAAGATTGATTGCTTTCTTTATCTTGCTTAGTTTATTCTAACTCACTTTTATGCATGCTAATTTCATATGTCCTTTATATGAGATATATCACTTTTTAAGAACAGTCAATTTGCTCAAAAAAAACCTTGTTCTTTTTGTAAAAGACAAGTTGCTCTAATATAGATGTGAACCCTCTTTTATAAGTAGCTAAATTGAACTCAGATTTGTTAAACTCTATTCTTAAATCATCAAGTTGAGTTTTAAGAGTTTCAAAGCTTTTTAGACATGTTTTTGAACAAGTTTTATCATTATGTACATAGAGTCTGAAAAAGCCATAAAAGCCATGTTTATAGGGACTTCATCATCTGCCATATAGCTCCAGTCAAACCACTCCAACAATTCAACCATGGCGATATTATAAAAAAAAAGAATTTTTTCCATATTGTTATAGTCCTTCAAGAGCTGTCTTGATTCTTTTTTCTATAACATCAGTTTCCTAGTCCTCTGCATTCCATTACAAAGTATCCTATCTTGTGGTATTGAAACACCTACCTTGGACTTGACCTATCAGCTAGTCCACTCCATTGATAGTGATCTTTCTACCAGTTTTCTGGAAAAACCTTCTTGTCCTCATGCTCAGCAATGCTAACTGCCACTTCAAATCCATCTCTTCTATGTCATCTTTATGGATTTGTTCAAGGTCCTCATATACAAGTTGAGACCCGTTTAGTTAACTGCCAAAAAATGCATAAACAGAAGTTCATCACTTTAAGTTTAGCCTACTAACATGAGAGCTAGCAATGCTAACTTGAGTGCTAGCAGGGCTAACTTGAGTGTTAGCAGGGCTAACTTGAGTGTTAGCAGTACTAACTTCATAAGCAGTATTAACTTCATTAGTACTGTTAGGGGATGACACAAAATCCATATTCTGAGACCTTGAGCTTGTAGTTCTTTTAACCTCTTGTTTAACAATATTAAAATTGTTGTAGATATCATCAGTGCCTCTTTGTGTCTAGATCAGGTTTTATTCCTCCAGACCATAACATGATAATCCACTTAGCAGGCAACTTCTCAATAATTCAAATTGAGATCTTCTTGTGAAATATTTCACCTAGCATAGTCATTTGACATAACCATCATTTGAAGCCTTTGAAAATAGAGTCAAGAGACTCTGTGCTTGGAGCACCGAAGTTCTCATACATTTAGTTCAGAAGAGTCTTCTGAGTCTTCTTTGTGGCTTCATTACCACCAAATCTTGTTTGTATAGCAGCAAACAAATTCTGATCATCCTTGTACTGATAAAAAGTCATTAGATGTTCATTAGGAAGTGCCATCAGTAACATACTTCTTGACTTAACATCATTCTTCTTTTAAACCTTTTCTTCAGTAGTGACGGGACCTCGAATTAGTGTAAGTTAGGTACCATTAGCATTTGTTTTTGTTTGAGGTACTGGTTTGAATGAGTTTCCATTCTCTATGACATCACATAGAGCATAGTCTTGTACTTGAAAGTATTGCTCAATCATTAGCCTCCACATATCATATTCACCTTGTTTGAGAATGGGCAACTTTGCAGTAGTAGTGGTTTGTGCAGTTTCTAGATCCATCTCTACCTTGTGAGTAAAAAGTTTCTTGTAGTTTCTCTAGTTCAAAGTTTAGAACACAAGCTCAAATACCAACTATTGATCCAACTTAAAGATCGATTTCTTCAGAGCCTTGTAAAGGTTAAGTTATTTGGATAGAACCAAAACAACTATGGTAGAAACTTTGTGAATACCAAAGAGTATACGGAATCTACTCTTTAATACTTAGAAGAATATTAGTGAAATAGTAAACTGTATGAACAATGATATCACTGAAAAGCTCCAATATTATTATTATCAATAATACGAGACTCATGTAGAACTAGGGTTTTACAACCTTGAAGCTATAATATAAAAAGTAGAATGTGGAATAACAAACATAAACCAATGATCTCCTTTTTACACAAGGAATCTTTACAAGATAACTACAAATATTCTATAATTCTAATAGATAACTGCAAATCTTTTAACTTAATAAGATATACATATCTTTTACAAAAATATCTCATACTTATCCTGTAAGTAATCTTGATAAACAATCTTCATCTTAATCCTTTCTCTTGACTTTATCCTTCTGACAGTAGAAACTCTTCTAACAGTTGTAATCTTTCAGCAGTTTTAAGCAGCAGCAATAATTTTTATACCAGCAGCACTAACTGTGTACAAGCAGTAGTAACTACTTAGAATATTTTCCTCATTCTTCATCAGCAGTACTAAGTTACACTAGCAGTACTAACTTTATGCTAACAGTTGTAACTTTACTCAAGCAGTAATAACATATACTAGCAGTACTAAGTTACACTAACAGTAGTAACTTGTATACTAGTTGTCCTAACTACTTAGTAGTATTTTTTTTTAAGTCTCAGAGCAGTCTTAACTTCCATTAACTATAATAATATATACTAGCAGTAGTAACTCTAACCTTAGCAGCAGTTACTTCCAAACAGCATCAAGAAGCTTTTAATCCCAATAATTCTTATTAACAATACGAGTTCACAATAATAAAATTTGATATTATTTTTCATTTTAGGTAACAATACCTCGCAAAACTGCCGAAGACCACCAGAATACTAAAAGCTATATTCCTAAAATCTCCAATGAATACACCTTACCTTTAAAACGAAATTTCGAATTCTTTGAAAATCTTTGCATTCATGAGGGTCAGGTGGTTTATCCAGACTTTGATGACTTGGTCTATGTCAGATCCATATTTGGAATATTAGGTTTGAGTGTCTTCTCAAAATTAAGGAGCAAATCGTTCCTCGTTTCATTCTTGAATTCTATAGTCAATACTGTGTCAACTACACTCTCGAAGGTCAATTGTTAATCAATTTTGTCATCTGTGAAAACCTAATTGTAGGCTTCATAGATCGTTTTTCCCATCTAGGATATCATAACATTGACTCACTAGCAGCGGAATAACAAATTAAGAACAACAATGATATGAACCAAGTTATTAATTCAAAACTAATAAACTATAAACTAATTGACTTTAATCATTCGACTAAGAACTAAACATAAACTAATTAGCTAACTATTAGACTCCTCCATGGAGAATCTAACTATGATTTTTGGATGATCACTACTAATCGCCAACACTCTTTATATAATAGAGGGTTAGGGTTTACAAGACAAATATGATCACATAAAATTAGACACTAAAATCAGCATTAAATATTATTTGACTAATCTTCAATCAGCATTAATGTTGATCTTTATCTTTGAGGCTGGACTATAAATACTGTTTTAGACTAATCTTCGATCATCCCCACATTAATGTTATTTCCAGCTTTTCTAGTAGGTCCTCCATCTTATAATAGTTTTTGTCATAATCACCTCAAGTATAATTCCCAATTAACTTCCCCTAGTTGATAATGACAAAACCAATAAGCACAAGCTTCCCCTGAAGCTAATATAGATGAAAGGAACTACCCAGAATCCAAGCACTCTCCCCTTTTTTTTTTTTTTTTTTTTTTATTTTTTTTTATTTTTTATTTTTTTTTTTTTTTTTTTTCTTTTTTGTCATAATCAAATAGGAGTGCATGTAGATGGTAAATAAACAATAAGCTTCCCC
The DNA here is from genome assembly GCA_026074375.1 of Tanacetum coccineum. Classification (NCBI taxonomy): domain Eukaryota; kingdom Viridiplantae; phylum Streptophyta; class Magnoliopsida; order Asterales; family Asteraceae; genus Tanacetum; species Tanacetum coccineum. The sequence goes on from BQNB010003399.1 coordinate 55,386, forward strand.
TTAACATGTTTACCATCTCTTGAATCATGGACTTAGTAGGCTCCAAGCAGCAAATTATCAATGATGAAGAAAAACGAATAATACGAATTGTTGAAGAAGTTGAATTTCCCAAAATTTTGTATCTTATATCTGTTTAAACCCCATGACGAACGAGTCTCACACCTCTAAGTATAAATAGACCTATGTCACTTTCAAAATTTTTCATTCACTATTAAATGAACACTGAGCACAAAAACTATAACTCCTTAAAGTGAATAAGCAAATGTACGTAGTAAGCATCAAGTAGATCGTACACCTTTTTGCTAGATTCATCAAGTCTTCGTCACCGCCTTATAATCACGAACAAGTTATCTTAAAGGTGACCACTCCTTTAAGATATGATAAGAACACAAAACCCTGTCATCACCATTCCAATCTCATTGAGATCTCATTGAGATGATCACACTCTATAGATTGATTACCAATACCTCATAAACACATATAAACACACATAAACACATCAAATCACATAAACCATACATTACAACAGGCACCTAAGTTAACACTAACGGTTTGACTAACCTGCTCAAGTCATGGTTGTTGAAACCTTGATTGTAGGCTTCATAGATCGTTTTGCCCATCTAGTATATCATAACATTGATCACGCAGCCGAATAACAAATAAGAACAACAATGTTATGAACAAGGTTTTTATTCATAAACTAATAAATTATAAACTATTCGACTTTAATCAGTCGACTATGAACTATTACATAAACTAATAAGCTAACTATTAGACTCTCATTGGAGAGTTCTAAATATGATGGTTAATCAATTACTGCGCCTACCCTCTTTTATTTACTAGAGGGGTAGGGTTTATAAGTCAAGATAAGATCAATTAAATTAAGAAAGTACTAACTAGCACTTAAATACTATTTGACTAATCTTCAATCAGCATGTAATGTTGATCTTTATCTTTTGCTGGAGGCATTAAATACTGCCTTGACTAATCTGCATCAGTTAATGTTGATCTTTATCTTTCTTAGCTGAGCATTAACTACTGTTTGGACTAATCTTCACATCAGCATTAATTGTTTATACAGCTTTGTCTTGTAGGTCCTCCATCTTTATATGTTTTGTCATAATCACTCAATGTATAATTCCCAACAATCTTCCCTAGTTGACTAACGACAATACCACATACGCACAAGCTTCCCATGAAGGTAATTATCGATGAAGAACTTCCCTGAATCATGCACTCTTCCCTTTTTGTCATAATCAAATAGGGAGTGGCATGTAGATGGTAAATAAAACAATATGTTCCCACTTAAACATGTCTTACCCATCTCTTGAATCATGGAATTAGTAGGCTCCATAAGTCCAGCAAATTATCACTGATGAAGAAAGAATAATACGAATTTGTTGAGGAAGTTGAATTTCACAAACTTGGGGTAATATATCCTGTTTATCACATGAGACGAGTCTCATACCTGCTATGTATAAGTAGACCTATGTCTCTTGACAAAATCCTCATTCCTCTATTAAATGAGACACTGAACACAATAACGTAACTCCGTAAAGTGACTTTATGAAGAAAAGATGTGTTAAAATTTCTGTTCTGGAAGTGTTTCGTTACTACTGTTGATCTTTATTACTACTGCTAATTTAAATTTTACTGATCAGATTCATTTTTCTTATATGGAAATGGTGGAAATTTGAGTATTGGAGGTGAATTAGAAGTGTGGTATGATGAATTTGTTGTATTACGATCCAAAGTTGCATTTCTACAGAATACCCTATTAGATGAGTACAAAAAGGGGAAGAAGAACTACAGAGTCTTGATTTGTAGCTTAATTATGTGTGGTGACATAGTCAAGGATTTAATTCTTATCTTAAGTCAAGGGAAGCATTGAGATTTTGTTACTTCAGGGAGAATGTTTACATACAATTCAGGGGAAGCTTTGGCTTAATGCTGAAAAAACGTTCGTACGAGACTTTTTTGTTTATCATCATCAAATAGGGGAAGCATGTTGGGATTATAGAATTTAATGAGCCACCGAGCAATACAAGGAATGAACAAGATGGAAACAAGACGACCAAACATTGTCTCTGAAGTTCTACCAAGATGTAGATGAAGAGATAACGTTTTGCGTCAAACTAATTATATTTTAAAATAGTTTTTCGTGTAAAGCATTGCCAAGATTGGTCAAAAAGAGATTAAGATAGAGATAAAGGTATTTGGTCAAACTAATTAATATCTTATAAATAGTTTCCAAGTAAAGCTTGACTCCTTATGCTTATAAAGGAGGTCTAGGAATATGTTTTAGTATCTAGAAAAGTGTCGTGTTCTCATATGAGAGTCGACTAAAACAAAAGTGTGTGTGTACACGTTTTAGTTGTTAGTAAATATGTAATAAACATCTATGTATTAGGTGTTTAGCCTCAAGGAATATTTGATCTTGGGGATATAATGAATAAAGAAACCTTGAAAGTAACTCCTGATTCTGTTTTTATTATCGTTGCTGCAAGTTTATTAAGCATTCAGCTTATATTATCCTAGATGAGTCTTAATAACGATCTAAGGGGTCATAAAGATCTCCACAATGGTTGTCACAGTATCCCCTCCTTTAGGAAATCTCGTCCCGAGATTTAACTAGAATGTTCAACTCTATTATGGCCAAACAATTAATCGAGGATACTTATCTTTCAAGTAGTCCTCCTATACCATGGTTAACTCACAGTTACACTTTGAATCCAACAATTTACAACCAAAACATTCACATTACGCTTTAACTCCCTTGACCTCAGTTGATTTGATCCTTGCGTTCCTAAGTAAGCTCAGGACCACGCTTCGAATCCCAACGAACTTTCACTAATGCTATCATACTACGCTTTTACTCATGACCTCTCGGTCCACAACATCATCGGTTCCTTGACAAAACAAAGAGTCTTGTCAACCTTAACCTCGACTAACTTCCAAAATCCGAATCCAACTGCTAATGACTTTGCTTACCCCCACAAGGGTGCAATTAGCAACACAACAACCCCAAACGAAAAGAAGCATCCCACTACATGTACCTCGCTCGTCATCGAGAAAACTTATCAAAACCCTTAAGTTATTGTAACAACGTGTTTTATATCTTAACCTCGCAACTCATCAAACAAGAACTGTCTTGAAATTAAGATATAAGATGTTACAAAGCTCAACGTATCTAAAGAATCCACGCAAATTCAGGTTTACTCAAACTTTCAGCACCTCCCAATCCAATTTTCCAATACTCAGCTCATAAGACAGAAATTCTCAACCGAACTGTAAGCCCAATATATCCAAAGATCTCAAATTCTTTCCAAACGTACTACACCTCTCCAAGGTGAGACCTTCAACCACCCATTACCTACCAGCATTAATTCAAACGTTTCCCACTACTACCAAGCTAACACTTTCGACAATTTGGCTGCCTCAAGCCTTTCCTGTATTACCACTATCTTGTTGGTTATTTCTTGTATCAAATTCGATCCATTCAACTCACTCTCTCCAGTTACGGGCCATAAAACGGTAACCTACATTCCTTTCCATACCATGCTTCAAATGGAGCACATCCATACTCGAATGATAATCCCCACCTTAGGGAAAAAAACTCATCTCACGAAAGTGAGTATTCCCATTTACCTCTAAAATCTACCCTACTTGTCCTGAGCATAGCTATAAATAGGTGACTATAGATCAGTTCCCATTGACTAGACCCGAATCGCATCATGTCTAGTACTCACACTTGGTAACTTGACAACAATATCCTTAGTTATCCTTCCCCACTTATACTTGGGTAACTCAAGTTGTAGCAACAATCCTGCAGACCCTTGATACTCGACCATCGATTAGTTAACCTAAAACCACACAACATCATATCCGCTCCAGGATGGAAAGAATACTTTGTCTTCATACGCCTCTTCAATATCCAAGGTCCTTACAATCTCTCCAAATGGAGTCTGAGCCTTGTCTAACCAATATGAAACCACAACTCATCACTTTTCACACTCACGTTTGTCCAAGCCACCAACATCTTTATGTTACGGTGCGTTCTTTTGCTTTGGACAACTTTATCTTATCTCACCAACATCCTTTTCCTCAAACCTAATCGATAGGGGATCATCGTACATCTATCTCGAACTCATTCTTGGCTTCACTCCTTCTTCCTACTCTACAGTACAACATCTACATTTGCCTTTCCCAGATGGTACTTGGCCTCGAAATCAAACTCACTAAATAACTCATCCATCATCTTTTTCGTCATGTCTCAATTCCTGTTACCGATTTGAAAAGTGTGTTGGAGACATTCATTGATCCGTATAGAATTACATCAGACATTCTCGGTTCACTTTAAATGCCTCTAACATTATAAGCAAAATAACCTAACCAAGTGATAGCCATGCAATCCTTCATAAGAACCTTCAGTTGTCACGACGTACAAGCAATCACCTTATCCCTTTTTCCAAGCATGCTTCTAAATCCTTACTTAGCGAGTCCATAATAAACTACATAATCGTGTGTCCTTCCGGCAAAGCCAAGATCGGCTCTTAACCATATTGATTTCCTTCCGCATACTAAGATAACTTCCTCTTTGTCCGCTTCCGACTTGTTGGAAACCTTCACGTATATCTTTTCTTCCTTCAGTGACTCCACGATCATCTCACTGTGCGACTCGTACTCCTCCTTAGAACTATCGGTCGTTTAAAATATCATCGTATATCAATCGTTTATCTAGCTTGTCTATAAACGGCCATAGCATACCCGGATCAATTAACTCTAGAAAACCGATGGTGCATTGGTTAATACCAAGAAGGTATAGTCGTAAACTTCACGTGTCCATACGCATCCCAAAAGATAGACTTACTAACGTCATCCCCGCGTGCCCCTCTATTGGTGACATCACCATACGAATTTTCTATCTCACTCTTTCTCAACTCCTTCATGCACATCCTAAACTACCCCACTTCGTTCTCAACATACAATACGAACGCTTCCCTCTACAATTACATTCGTAACCAACCCTCACCTGGCAACCCCTCAATGCATTCCACACCCTTAGCCTTTCGTAAAAAATACAGACGACATACGAGCCTTCGCAAATTCTCATCCGCTTTCTTGTACTATTTTCATACGAAATCCTATCTAAAGTAGCTGAGTGTAAAACCCTCAAAATCAAGAAACACTTTGAGAATCTCACATACTACTAAATACTACTAAATTTCAACACATATGCTTTGTACTACCTACAGAGACCTCGCAACCTCTTTAGTTCGTTTCCTCACGAACCTTAACACTCTCTAAATACAAGGCATTTCTTTATCTACCTTCTCGTGGCTATACACTCAAGCCTTATGTCTCAACAACCCATAATCTCTCCTACTACTAATACACTCAACACTCTCAGTAAACTAAGAGGTACTACATCAAAAGTAAAAGAGAAATCTCTAATTTCCAACTGTGGATCGCGAAATTCCATTCGCTTCTCTACTATTAATCAGCACCAGCCCAAAGATACGGTCCTAACATCAACGCTATCCACCCACCAGAGGAAAATTTCAAACTTCACATGCACCAATTGGTATGAGAATCCTAAAAATCACAAATCCAAAAGAATAAACAACCGAATATAAACATCGACATAACGAACTGAACCTCAGACACTAACAAAAACGCATCATACATGCTAGAAACACCCATGGAATCTTACTACGTAAACCGTTACCCATTAATTAAATATAAGAACCTTTTGTTCCAATACCTACTTTTTACCTCAAGAAACTTTCCTATAACCTTATACCAATCATTTTAAAACAATAGAATCACCATTAGTAATAATGCCTATAATTTTAATGTAAAAATAAATTTAAATAAAATTTTCAGTAAACTTACTTTAAGTATGATTTTTATAAAAGTAAATCAAAAGATGGTAAAAACAAATGTGTATGCATTTAATGTTCTATAATTTATTTTCGAAAGAAGTTTTTTAAACCAGCCTAAAACGATATGATACGCCACAACAAAAGTTACTTATGAAAATGAAATTATACTCTCACAAAAGACATCATTGAGAGCAAAATAGACTCCCAAAAATACTATAAGGATTCCAATACAAAAATTTAATTTCTGAAAACGAACATCGACAAACACTGTGCAATCCAAACAAACCACGAGAACTCAACCATAGCCAACGTTTCTTAGAACCAAACCACAAAGTAAGTCACCTTTATGACAAAGGAAAAACAATCAAAGCGCCGAACAGAGAACATAAACCCAACCAGTTCTATGATAACACCTAAAAAAACAACACGAGCTTTTGGATATCTCAACGAACAACGAGCTAACGAACCAACATAAGAATCCGCGACATAAACAATTGCCACCATGTAATCCGATGTATCCACCAAACGATAATAAAGGACCTTTACATCTACGCAACCTAACGAAATATAATCGCCCAATCAGTTAAGAGAGGAATTCTCTAACCATACAACCATCCTCGATAGGATCTCAATCTACATCTAACACTACCATCTACACCTCCAGTACTTACAGTACTTACGATAATAGATACAACAACACATGATTAATGCAATCAAAGTCACAAGTCCATGTGTGTGTTCCCTTTATAATTATGTTCGCGACCATAATTATAATTGCACCTTTTTCACACGTATACTTACTTCCAAGACCACACATCTCAATGATAACACACATCTACCACATACCAATTAAAATGAATAAACCAAATATAACTCCAACATGATAATCCATCAACGAACCATAAAATCCTAATGCGACCAAAACGAAAACCGAATCACGCTTCGAGACATAAACTATAAAAGCAATCCTCGATTATAGCAAAGCATCGAGGTAGAAAACGAAATAAACTTACGTTGGGCCTCGCTTGGGTTTTATTTCTCTCTCTCAAAAGTCACCCAACTCCGCGGGTCCAGTGAGGAAACAATTCCCAACGGATATCCCTAGGTAAGGAGCAAGACATGACTAAAATAATAACAAAAGGGGTAATATTATTAATCCCCATAATGAAAAAGTATATATTTCATATTATATAGTAGTAATTTAAAATAGAAAGAATTTCAAAGCTTTTAGGTAGCGAAAACATACGGTATATACGTACACAAACACTTATGCCCTAAAATGCAACTATATGAGGGACCCTTAAGCTATAATCTATGCTCAACCACCTAGTTCTCTATAACCATAAGCTCTGATACCAATCTGTCACACCCCACTAAGGCGGAAACACGAGCCGTAACATCATGGATATCATCACAACACAATGGTGTCAACAATAGAGAAACACTAAATGCATAACTAAGGAATAAAGAGACAATTTGTCATGACAATACCGAAAACCAAAAGAACGACATCTTGTATTAATGAAAAAAGGTCTCACCAATACAAGAACAATATCTCACAAACCTAATAAAATCAAATAACATTCGCCAAAATCCATGCAACAAACATAAGCAAACTCAGGAGTGAACTCCAAATGCAATCCTAGGGGTCCGTCTAAAGCCACTTCTGATTGAGTCTCATAACCCCAATATTCTCAATAGAAGCTACCTGAAAAGATGCTTAAATATGTCAAACACAATGGTAGTGTGAGAGTCATAGTGTTTAAGACACACCAAACAAACCTTAAATCCAATTAAATCATTATCTGTGAAAATTGAAAACACATCAGACAATAAGACGACCCACCAATAAGCAATCATGTAAACCAAATCAAATCCAATCCAAAACCAATACCATTACTAAATATTACGAACTTCTCTATCGCTAGAACTACTCCAATTTATCACTAAGCCATGAAGCATACCACAAATCCACTCAAATGTGATCCACTAACCCAAGGTAGCAACCGCCAGAAACCCATCCAATTGATCACTAAGCCATAGGAGCCGTATCACATTCACAAACATGTAGCATATAACATAAAATACCACATAAAGTTCTTGCATCACTTTAAAATACATTATCACGTAATTTAAAACATTTTTCATACTAGCAATCATTCCATCACCAAGTTTAAAATGAATAAAAAGTGAACTATGAAACTCACCTGATGCTTAACTTCCCAAAAGCTTCCAACCAGGCCTTCTTAATGACATTCATAAATCTACCAACAAGAATAATTCGTGTTACACGCTATTAAGCAGAAAGCTTAATATACATGTAATATTCATATGATGGATGTCTAAGATGTTCTATTAACCCCATGGGTCACCTTGACTCTATACCCAACTTAAACCACTTTACTTAACAAGTTTCACTAGCTAGTCACCATTCGTGCCAAACTGCAGAATTTTAACCGTACGTTATTCGCACTCCAAAAACCTTAACATAAAATAGACCTCATAATTCAAACCAAAAATTACTATTGTTCATTAATGAGTATATTAACTACCTTGAGACTCCTAAGTTCAACTACATACACACGTACTTCCTAATAAAAATAAAACTCCAAAACATTCCCATTCGGGCTGAATTGTGCGCACATAAAAAGTTTAAGCTAAAAAATAAAATACAAAGACCTTCGAATTATAATTTACTTTGGGAATTTTAATATACATAAAAGGACTTATCTAATTGTAGAAGAGTTTAAGTCCTAATTCAAATTTTTGAAATAGGTTATTACCCTATCTCATAACTTGACCTAAATCTGACATAAAAACTCGGATTAATTTCATATCTCCCCCTCTTTTTACCAATAATTTCATATATACCCAAATTACAACATTTGAGAGTGCATGAGTGTACCCCAAAACACTTTTGTGCATGGTTTATGGGGGGTTGGGTAAATATGAAATTAAATGGTGAAAAGAGGGGAAATATGAAATTGCCCCGTAAACAACTCCGCCTAGACCGCACGAATTCTATTAAGAATTATTTAAATACCTTATCACTCACATTTTAATTCATGAAACCATGGTTTTGACGTATACTCTCGTTGTATAGATAATTTTAGACTTTTGAAAAATCACTAAAAGCAATTACGGTATGATCAAGTTATGACTCCTCGCAATGACCCTTCAAAACTGCCAACAATTTAACTCCGAAATTTACTAACCCTAAAAACCCGAAAAATTACACGATGATTAACTCAAATTAACTCAAATATAAAAACGATTTTTAAAAAATAAAAACCCAAATTTACAGATCTTACATGATCCCTCATCCTCTATTAATTATTACATGTGTTATAAATTAGATATATAACAAGATTGAAATATTCTAATTAGAATTGAACATAAATTAAAAATTACCTTAGAAAAAGACCCTAAATTTTTTTCCTCTATTCCCTCTTTTAATTGGGTCGAGACATGTATTATGGGAGGGTTTTGGAACTTTGATTTGTATTTATAGCCCACCAATAGATTTTAGATAATTCTTTTTTTACAATTTGTTCCCAAGTCAAACTCCTTTTTCTTTTTTCTATAAAATTCGGATTTTAAGTCTCAGGCCAAAAAAAAATATTTTTTTAATATTTTCTGTTATAATTAATATTAATAATCTTATACCATAAGTATTAAATAGAAAACCTGAATGATACTTATTTAAACCATTTTGCTTGAAATGCTAGATTCAAAAAATAACTTTTCATATTCAAATTCCACTTTCTAAAAATAAAAGTCTTTCAAAAACTCTCATATTTTAACAAACTCATTTCCTTTCACAATCGAGCACACTTCATATTTATATCCATCATCTAGAGTGATCCACGAATTAGACAAACCAATATATATCTCAAAATACCCAAGCAATTCCATTATAACATAATTGTTTAAGTATGAAATATCCCCATCAAAAAAACTCCATTTCACTTAACTTAATCTCTAACCTAAACTTGCTTAAATAACTAACACAAAAAACGTATACGCTAATAATACTTAACACGATTTAACACGAAAATGCTCAAATATCTCAATAATCCATTTCCTTGTCACTCAAAAGTGGAACGACATGAACTCACCAACTTCATCACCCTTTCCAATCTCATTTTTGAGATGATCACAACTCAATAGATGATTACCAATACCTCAAAACACATATAAACACACATAAACACAAGTCAAATCACATAAAACCATACATTACAAACAGGCACTAGTCAACATCTAACCGGTTGACTAACCTCACAAGGTCATGGTTTTGTCACATTAAAAATCCTGTCCCGAATCTATATCGTACCACAATACTAGGGAGCTTCATATTAAGGAGTTTCATTTTGGTATTACGTACTAAAGAGTAGTTTGGTTTTCGATTTAAGTGCCCTAGCTTCCTCAAAACGTTTACTGAATGACCTCATGAATTTATGATGGCCCGAACGGTTGATAACATACTCCATAATACTTCAATCCAAAGATGATATTCATTATGTAAACATACTCAATCAAACTAAGACTTGACATATTACCCATGGTTGCAGGTTTGACGAATCCGTTACATTCATATACTTTTAGTCCATCAATCAATTTCCCAATACTGTTAAGGTGAGAATCATAGCCTCTACTTTTAAACCTTTTGAATAATTCTTAACACCTGTGAGGGGGATACATCTATAAACTATATTTATTCAACTATCTCTATTCTGATACGTGGATTATAATTTACTACTTTTACTTATTCTAAATCCCAAAGGAATTCCATGTTATAACACTAGAATACAAAGTGTTTTCTAACTATATGCTATCATGATAAAGTATTGCCTAAGGACAATGAATGGTATCTTCTTAGTTATTAACTCCTAGTAAATGTCTTCGGTAAATGAACTCCCGAATATCTCTTTGGGTAAAACTCCCAATCTATCTTTGTAGTACAATAACAATATCTCTTTGGGTAATAGCTCGCCCATAATTCTTGGATAATGAGTTCCTAGTAACTTCTTTTGTGGTATACTCCCCAGTTAATGTCTTCGATAGAGCTAATGGTTCTGATTAAGTTTAATTATATTGATTCATGGAGTCTTAGGGCATAATACTATTTTTCCATAATAATGATTGTTTACCACAATGAATATTTGTTTTTTCTATAATGCTTATAGCTCATTTATAAGTTATCACCATATAATGACTTATATACAAACTATTTATCATAAAGCCATGTATTTCACACAATCCTTTGTGATACACCATTTTATGCATGTTATCACAAGGTAATTAAGAAACGTTAATGGCATGGAGTGGCATGGACTTGAAGATGGCTAAAACCTATTATCATACACTTTTATGTTCTAGATTTGAGGAACCTTCCTTTGTAAAACTATTGGTTTTAAAATGAATGATAACTATCTTTAAAACATCTATTATTGAGTCGTTTTCTATGATGTGTCTGTGATTCATGAAGGTAAACCTAGATTATCTTCCGCTGCTATATTTCTAAAATGGGGTTTACAGAGTTGTATCAAGAGCTCACGTTATAGAAACACGGATAAAACCTTAATATAACTACTTTTCATTTACGCCATCAATGTCCTCCGTAGCCCACTACAGTCCCTGAATGGAAGATGCCACTATGTTTTTCCGAATAGTAACGTAAAAATTACATAAACTACTATACTAGTATATAAATAACTTATGTTATTCAGAACTGGTTGTTACATCATGGTCTACTTACATCCACCCTCTATCCTTCTGATTACTATATCATGATGCTTTTTTTTCTCTAAAATGCTCCTAACTGATATTTCCGAATTCACCGGACTAATTCCAAGTCACTACGAAACATCTATCCCAGACTCTTCATGATGAATTAACGAAAGATCTTTTATCCTGGCTGTCCTATCTACCCTTTTTCACATATCGTATATGTAAGGGTCATACAGCAAAAGATGCCATTCCACCACCTCAATTATTATTACTCTACCAGCTATTGTACCTCCACCGATGTTTGATTCCCAAGATTTCTTTCCTCCCAAGAGGATTTCACCACCTAAAGATGCTGAGACACCTGTTGAATCACCCATTCCAATATATCCATCTTCATCAGTAAGATCTTCATCACCGGTTAGGTCAACTACATCACCACCCGACTATCCCTTTAATGAATCCCTAAATTTTATAAACTAGTTTCCTTGAAAACCAAATAAATTTATGAGTGTAATCCCCAGTTAGCAGCAGAAGCATAGTGGGCCCATAACCCTCAGGTCCCAGGATATCAAGGTTCGTCATCAAGAGTCTTCTGAACAAGATCCAAGAACTCAAGGGAAAATACCATATTAGATCTGTGTCGTTTCAGTTTTCTAGAATCCAACCACTGGATGTATGGATAAATAATGACGCTTGTCAAATTTTGTAAATTACATAGACAAGTTGTTTCACTAGTTCGAGATCGAACTAACGAACGTTATAACATTGTCGGAGCACAACACAACATACTGATGAATCTGAACCTTACGGTGCCTTGAATAAAGTGGCATACTTATAATGAGTCTACGTAGCAGTTCCATGAACTTAGAGTAATCGTAATCATTGTTTTATACACATATGAATCTTTACATTGCCGTGAATAAAGTGGCAATATATACTTGAAACATTTTGATATATTGTGCTCATTACAATATATACTTGAAACATTTTGATATATTGTGCTCATTACAATATATACTTGAAACATTTTGATATATTGTGCTCATTACAATATATACTTGAAACATTTTGATATATTGTGCTCATTACAATATATACTTGAAACTTGTTGTGATAATCATATTGTGCTTCATTACAATATATACTTGAAACTTTTTGGGATTTTATATAAGGAAACCTATATATGTCGGTTTATGAGTTGCAAGTCTTGTATGGGCGAAACTTGTAACACGGTAAACCTATATATATAGTTTTGGGATTTACAATTATACTTACGAAAACCTATGAATTCACCAACTTTATGTTGACCCTTTTAAGCATGTTTTTCTCAGGTAAAATAGATGCTTGGCCTATTTGAGGAACATTGGAGTCCAAACTTTTCAAGAATACTTTTCAAACGACACTTAGAGGTCGTTCTCTTCTGACTAGTGCAATGGTACTATGAAGTAACACTCCCGGAAACATATTCCGCTGCGACCCAATTTTGGGGGTGTTACACTAATAATCAAATTTCTCTTGAAATTCTAGAATCTTTTGAAAATAATGATTTGAAAGCTCAGCTACAAGCTAAAGTCACTACGATCTGTAAGTTGAAGGAACATATCAAAATGATGAGAGAAAATGACAAGGAAGAGAAAGTCAAACATGAAATGGATGAAATTGAGACCATAAACATAGAATTGGAGCATAGTTTGGCAAAATTACTTTTTGAAAACGAGCGTTTACATAAAGAAATTGAGCATTTGAAAAAGATTTACAAAGTTCAATTTGACACAATTAAAAAGACACATGTTCTCTCTAAGAAACACGGTGGCTCTTTGATTGCTCAATTGAACTCTAAATCGATGGAAAATGCGGATATAAAACATCAACTTCAAGACAAGGTTTTTGTGATTACATCCTTGAAAAACAATTTATGAAAATTAAAAGGGAAAGAAACTGTTGAAAATACTGCACAAATACCAATTGCCACCACTGTTGCTCCAGGCATGTTCAAGCTAGATCTAGATCCTTTAGCTCCTAGATTATTGCAAAATAGGGAAGCTCACATATACTATCTTAAGCATACTCAGGAACAAGCTGACATACTTCGAGTAATAGTTAAACAAACTAAAGGAAAACAACCTTTAGATAATGAGTTAGACCTTACATGTAAGCATGCTAAACGAATTCAGGAGTTACTTGTATATGTTCGAGACATGTGCCCTAATGCATTTAAACTTAGTGAGAAAAAGGTTGCTATCACACCTATGAACAAGGTCAAGAAAGTTAGGGTTTCTGAACCTCTCACATCCTCAAGCAACATCAAACAGGCAGAGTCATCTAAACCATCTAATTCTAACACACCTATGTTGTCTTCTACAGGATTGAAGTGTTCTACTAGTACTTGCAGGTCATAGCCTACATGCAATAAAAAGAATGATAGGATCTCGCAAAAACCAAGTAGCAACGGGAAGAATAAAGTAGAAGCGCAACCTAGGAAAGTGAATAAAAAGAATCGTGTTAAAGAACCTATTTGTGATGACAGTGTTAAGCATACTATGTTAAATGCGAATTCTCAGTTAATTTGTGTTAAATGTAAGCAATGTATGTTTGACGCAAATCATGATGTGTGTTTCCTTGATTTTGTGAAGAATGTGAATATGCATGCTAAATCTAAATCTAAGTCAAATAAAAGCCAAGTGCATAATATTTGGAAACCTACGGGTAAAGTGTTCACTGATGTAGGACTTAAGTGGAAACTAACAGGAAGACTTTTCACTATAGTTGGTAACTCGTGCCCTTTAACTAGGATCACTCCATCTTAAGGAAACCACTTCTAATTCTGTTGAAACACCAAAACCAAAGATTAAAGTCTATAGTTGGAGACCCAAACAAATAAAATCAGTAGGTTCGAGTAAAAAAGCTAAGATTGTAGAATCTAAGATTGCTAATAACTCATAACCCAATCATTTATGGGGATCCAATGCAACAGATGTTCCATCTTCTTCTTCTCTTGTCAATGACAGGTTGTCCAGATTGTTCTCTGGTATTTAGACTCTGGATGTTCAAAACATATGATAGGGAACTGCTCTCAGCTCATGAACTTCGTTAGTAAATTTATAGGAACTGTTCAACTCGGAAACGACCAAGTTGTAAAGATAATAGGGTATGGTGACTATCAGCTGGGAAACGTAATTATCTTAAGGGTGTACTATGTTGAGGGGCTTAGACATAACTTGTTTTCTGTTAGACAATTTTGTGACACGGATCTTGAAGTCGCTTTTCAGAAAAACACTTGCTTTATTTGGAATTTAGAAGGTGTTGACCTACTTTCAGGATCCAGAGACACAAATTTGTACATAATTTCTCTTGATGACATGCTAAAGACTTCTCTGATATGTCTTTTATCAAAAGCATCAAAGACTAAGAGTTAGTTATGACACCGTCAGGTATCGCATCTCAACTTCGGTACTCTTAACAAGCTATCTAAAGACGGTCTTGCTCGAGTCATTCCAAAGCTTAAATTTCAGAAAGATCATCTGTGTTCAGCATGTGCATTAGGAAAAATTAAGAAATCCCCTTATCAACCCAAAGCTGAGGACTCTAACCAAGAGAAACTATATCTTTTGCATATGGATCTTTATGGCCCAATAAGTGTGGAGAGTATTAACGGGAAAAAGTATATCTTGGTGATTATTGACGATTACTCATGATTTACTTGGGTCAGATTCTAGAGATCAAAGGATGAAGCTCCTGACACTATCATCAAGTGCATCAAAAATATTCAAGTTGGTTTGAATGCCACAGTCTGTAATGTTCGAACAAATAATGGAACGGAATTTGTCAATCAGACTCTTTGTGATTTTTATGAAAATGTCAGCATTCCACATCAAACTTCTGTTGCTCGCACTCCTCAACAGAACAGCGTTGTTGAAAGGCAAAACCGAACTCTTATGGAAGCTGCTCGTATAATGTTGATATTTTCAAAAGCTCATTTGTTTCTATGGGCCGAATCAATCAAAACAACTTGTTATACCCAAAACCGTTCCTTGATCTGTCTCCGTTACAACAAAACTCCTTATGCGCTCATACACAACAAGAAGCTGGATCCATCATTTCTTCATGTCTTTGGTTCACTCTGTTATCTGACCAATGACAGTAAGGATTTAGGTAAACTAAATGCAAAGGCCGATATTGGTATTTTTGTTGGTTATGCGCCCGCAAAGAAGGCTTTCAGAATCTATAATAGAAGAACTCGTAAAATTATGGAAACAATTCATGTAACATTCGATGAGCTGACAGCTATGGCTTCTGAACAATTCAGTTTAGGACCCGGGCTTCAATTAATGACTCCTGCAACAACCAGTTCAGGACTCGTTCCAAACCCTATTCCTAAATAACCTTGTAATCCACCAAATAGAGATGACTGGGATCGTTTGTTTCAACCCATGTTCGATGAATACTTCAATCCTCCAACCACTACTGCTTCTCTAGTTCCAGTAGCTGCTGCACCAAGAGCTGTTGATACAACCGAATCACCAGTGTCTACGTCAATTGACCTAGATGCACCATCAACAAGTATTCCATAAACATAAGAACAAGAATATTCTCCAATTATTTCTCAAGATTTTAAAGAATCACCAAAAACACCACATTTTCGCGATGGTCCACTTCATGAATCTCTTCATGAAGACTCGACTTCTCATGGATCGTCATTGAATGTGAGACCAATCCATACTCCATTTGAACACCTTGGTAGATGGACTAAGGATCATCCAATAGCAAACGTGATCGTTGATCCTTCTTGTTTTGTCTCTACGAGAAAGCAACTTCAAACTGACGCTATGTGGTGTTATTTTGATGCCTTCCCAACTTTTGTAGAACCAAAAAACTTCAAACAAAAAATGACTGAATCATCATGGATCGATGCAATGAAGAAGAAATTCATGAATTTGAAAGGCTACAAGTTTAGGAATTGGTGTCGTGTCTAGATAAAGTCATACTGATCAAACTAAAATGGATTTACAAGGTCACGACTAACGAATTTGGTTGGGTACTAAAGAATAAGGCAAGATTAGTTGCTCAGGGATTCAGGCAAGAGGAGGGTATCGATTTCGAGGAATCATTTGCATCGGTTGCAAGAATAGAGGCCATCCGTATCCTTGTAGCAAATGCAACCAACAAGAATATGACGATCTTCTAAATGGACGTCAAAATGGCTTTCTTAAATGGCAAGCTCAAAGAAGAGGTCTATGTTTCTCAACCAGAAGGATTTGTTGATCAAGACAACCCATCGCATGTGTACAAGCTCAAAAAGGCCCTCTACGATCTTAAAAAAGCACCACGTACATGGCACGACATGCTGTTAAGTTTTCTCATTTCACAACATTTCTCCAAAGGTGCAGTGGATCCAATACTCTCCACACAGAAAGCAGGAAATGACTTATTACTGGTACAAATTTATGTTGACGATATAATATTTGCATCCACGAATACTGCTTTGTGTAATGAGTTTGCTAATCTGATGACCACTAAGTTCAAGATGTCGATGATGGGGCAAATGAAATTCTTTTTAGGATTACAAATTTCTTAAAGTCCTAAAGGCATCTTCCTAAACCAGTTAAAATATGCTTCTAAAATTATTAAAAAATATGGTTTGCTCACTAGTGATTCTGTAGACACACCTATAGTAGAAAAGAATAAACTGGATAAAGATCTATAGGGGACACCAGTTGATGCTACATTTTATCGTGGCATGATTGGATCCCTCATGTATTTGACATCCAATAGACCCGACCTTATCTATGTAGTCTGCTTATGTGCTCAGTATCAGGCAAAGCCTACCGAAAAGCACTTTAATGCGGTTAAGCGGATCTTTCGATACCTAAAGGGAACCATTAACATGGGTCTATGGTATTCGAAGGATACCAGTATGTCTTTAAAAGCATATTTAGACGCAAATCATTGAATTTCTGTGACATAGATAACGATACATCAAGAAGCACTCAATTTCTAAGGTGACAAACGTGTTTGCTGGTCTTCCAAGAAGCAAAAGAGCACTGCGATCTTGAGTACAAAGGATGAATATATTTCCTTATCTGGGTGTTGTGCTCAAATTCTATGGATGCGTTCATAGCTAATAGGTTATAGCTTTCAATTCAATAAGATTCCTCTATACAGCGACAACAAAAGTGTGATTGCTCTATGCTGGAACAACGTTCAACACTCAAGAGCAAAGCATATTGATGTACAATATCATTTTATAAAGGAGATGGTAGAGAATGGAATAGTAAAACTCTACTTTGTTTGGACGGAATATCAACTTGCTAACATCTTCACTAAACCCTTGCCTCGAGAAAGATTCAACTTCTTGATCGAAAAGCTCGGTATGAGAAGCATGTCTCCGAAAACGCTTAAACGTCTGACAGGGGAAGAAAATGAGTAATGGTGGTAACTCGTAATATATCCTATGTATTATATGTATATATGAAAAACATAAAAACCAAAAAAGATTTTCATTTTATATAAATTTTTCAAAAATTAAAATAAATTAAATTAAAAAATCAGAAAAATACAAAAATAGTTTTTGATGACATGTTTTCTAGCATCGATAATATTTACGGCTTTAGAAATGTCATTTAACAATGGTACAAAGCTGTAAATAAATCTCGAATAGAAAATATGTCATATGGCATGTTATTATTTCAGATAACAGCCCGATCATAATCTTAAAGGCAAGTATTTTCAAAATAAAAGCTTTGCCTCACAACGGGAATTTTTTTTCTCAGGAATGAATCATCTCATATTCATTCAAATGCTTGTGTTTACTTTGCAACACAACATGTGGCACTTTCTTTATCCATAAGTGTACGCGTCAGTACGCTTATGTGTCAAAATAAGAGAAATCTTATATTTCATGGCGTTGATTTTCAAAAAATAAAATAATAATCTCTATATTTCATAAAAAATGATTTTTCAAGTCATTTGACCACTCAAACAACGACTACAGCTCTTTAAATAAAAAACGGGTCATTGTTTGAGGGGGAGACAATGTCAAATTTCTTCTTCAAAAAATCATCAAGAAATAAAAGGAAAAAATGTTTTAAACAATAACGAGTTAACAATTAAAGGAGGGTTAATTAAGTTTAACTTATATGTGCCTTAAATGTTATATGTTTATGCCGTTGGGGGATAAATAGCAAAAAATAAGTGGCTAAGCATTGTAGTATAAACTTTAGGGACTAATTATGCCATTAGTGAAACTATATTATGCCTTAGAAATCGTATTTAGGAAAAATACAAGGGATATAAGAGTATAGGGGGCATTTGTGCCAAAACGTGAAAGTTTTTAACACAAATACCCCTTTCCCTCTCTCGTCACAAAAAAACATACACACACACACACACACACACACTCAAACACTCAAACGTTTTCCCACCCATAAAATCGTCACCCTCTAGATCATCAACAAATCGTGCATTTCAAGACTTGAGGTAAGCTACAAACATGTTCCTTACCATCTAAACATGCTCGTACACATCCTCATTCGTGTAAAACCCATGGTTAATGATTAGGAAAGGGAATTAAATTGTTGTTAAACAAAAATTACGAAACAAATAGACTAGGTCTAAGATATAAGTTACTAGACACTTTTTCCCGTCTGTTACCATGATTAAGACACAACTATTTACAAACGTCTTGATCATTGATAAAAAACAACAACCTAAGTTGGCATTCCCGTAACAGTCAACTTCCTAATCATCCCATACTTTACAAACTTTTACAAGACAAGTGGTGATATCTACCACTTTATACAATACTCTACATCATTGACTTATAAGACATATCAACGAATAATCGATCCTTCGTATAATTCCTTCAGTCTAAGCTCTTGCGAAACGATTATCTTTAAACTTTCCTTCTCTTTTTTGTTACGGTTTTTCTAATTTGTTTGATATTTTTTTCACTATACTATACTACGAAACTCGGTGTAATTTCACCATCTTCACGATTATAATAACTCCGGATAATTCCTTAGATAATTCTTCATTCTTCGGACGTACCAATAATTGCGTTGGTAGTTAAAATACATGAGTTTTGACTACTTTATACATTCCCATTTGCAATGTGCAAATTTCTTCCCAACCGTACCAAAGATAGAAAATTGACACAAGACTTAGGAAATACATACTTGATGACATCAAATAACATCTATTTTATAGCATCATTTATGCCATGTTATTAACCCATTTTGTATACTTATTGCAAAGAATTGTTACTTAATCGTTTATATTTGAGAATTGCAGTAACTATGGAGAAATTGGTGAAAGTTAGCAAAAGGCGCACATTTCTGGAACTTAAATGAAGATATTTTGAAGATTACTATTCTGAAGACCAATACGTCGTATCCATCAAGGAAGATATGGCGTATCTGTGCCTGCACTCACCAAAGACCACAGAGGAATAAAGATCAATACGCCGTATCCAAAGGACTCAATATGCCGTATTCAAGATATGTCATCAATATAATATTCTGGAAGATATCAAGCGTGGTCCCCACTCCAAGAAATCCCCAATACGTCGTATCCAACACATGGATATGCCGTATCCAACACATGGATACGCCGTATCCAACTAACTTCCAAGCCTTATAAATAGAAACCTCAAAAACGAGTTTTAAGGGTGCTAAATTATGTTCTCGATACCTAAACCACAAAAGTTAATTTTCAAAGGAGAAAAAGAGAAGAAGAGGTCAAGCAACGTATTCAATTCCATAGGAGACAACGTGTAATTCCGTATACTTTATTAATCGTTCAGTTTTTGGTATCATTCGTTAACTCGGTTAGTTTACATTTGCTAAATAATTGCTCTTGTATTTATTATGACGTTTAAAGGCTGATACCTTTGATCTGAATGTTTGGTATTTATTTATCTCGATTTCTTGATTTATCATTGAGTGCTTGTTTATGTTTATCAATTTATACATGTTTACGCGCTTTTATATGCGACCTATCATTTAACTGGATCTAGTGACACAGACCAAGTAGATCTAGAGTCCGGGATAGCTCTCCATATAGTAATCTATACATCTAGAATCATAGTTACACAAATATTGTCCTTCTAAGTCTGTGTCTAGGATATGCTTCGGGTTTAACTAGTTAATTGGATATTCCTAATGGTTTTTTGATCGTGTTGACTAGCAGGTGACCTAGATAATTCAACAAGTAATGTTCTGTGTTCATTGGATAGTTGTACAAGTAGACTACTAGTGTATAAATTGCCATTAAGCGGTAAGTGGGTAAAGTCTCTATGAGCTAGGGTTTATTAGGATCAGCATTGTTTTAATACCTAAGATAGATTATAATAAGCTAATAAGGATGCTTTATGCGGATGCTTTAATTGTGACAGAATTATTGTGTCTAGGTCTTAGGATGATGTAACGCCTAAGTCTTACGAATGATATGTCACCTCGAGAGAAGAAATTATTGCACTAAATAAACAAACCAACATTCTAATCGGATTAATAATGGTTAATACAGTTTTCTTATATAAGGTTCGATCGCTCTTTCATCTTTTGTTAATTAGCTTGTGTGGGTTAAAGTGACTTGAATTGATTATAGACTCCAACCAAACTGTGCCAGTCTCTCAGGCTAAAAACCCCCTTTTCCCGTTAGAATTAGGATTTAGACTGACATAGGTTTAACATAGGTTTAGAATAGAATAGAATTAACATAGATTAGATAACCAAGATATTAATTAAATTGATAGATTTAACCTCACTTCAAGTGTTCGACAACCTACTTACCACGAAACTACTACCGATCGGGTACACTGCCCGTTAAAGTGTTGTTTTTGGTTTAGTTGACAAAATATAAATTTAAAACTTGAATCATCTTAAATATACCATACAACGACAGCACATCAAGTTTTTAGGCACCGTTGCCGGGGAGTGAAAATTAATCTTGATTTTTATTTGATATTTTGGTTTTTAACATTAGATTAGATATAACCCTTAGGAATATCGTAGTTTAGAGTAATTTGTATTCTTGTTTGTTTATTGTGTTTGTGTGATACTACGTATTCAGTCCTCTGAATATGACGTGTTGGTATTTAACTGCCTTTCTAGTAAGTTTATTTCAGGATGGATGATCCCAACATGACCATGGAAGAATATATCAAGCTTGAAGAAGAAAAAGCTCATAGGCGTGGTCGGGTGTTTAATTGGCAAACTGATACATATGAAAAAATCATGGTTAGTGACGATCTTTACGACCTTAGATCTGTGGAAGCTGAATTCCCAGCTATTGTCATTGACGATGCCTTTGCACCTAAGGATACACTTCCGTTAAAATCTCAAGTAAGTACTCCTGTAAACGATAAGATCGACTTTAGAATATCGTTTAAAGAATCCGACGATGAGGGTTACAAATAATTTGTGACAAAAACTCGTTTTCCTATAAAATGATTTATGTTAACAATTTGAAAATGGATTCGAAAAATGATAATGAAAATGCCGTCGTACCTTCTTTCCCACCACACAAGCCTATGACCAGTTATATTGATGATTTAGACTTCTTTAATGAATTTGAGAATGAATTTCTAGCCATTATTTACAATGATGCTTAAACGTCTAAATCAGATTTATTAACTGAACTAATCTTAAACCCTTGACATATTGATGAATTTAATTTAAATGATGAAACATTATTTTCCGAATATGATGAAGAGGAACAAAACATTTTGAACTTTAATAATCTATTTCCTTTCAATGTAGTTTATCACGATGATTTAAAATCAGATAAGGACAATGATAAAATCAATATTGAACACTCTTTGGGGGATTTATCTGTCAAACCGTTACCTGATGTAATAAATATCGATGTTGGTGCCTATGCACATGTAATAAATAAGCTTTTGGAAACAAGTCATGATACATCTAATAAAATTTTCAAAATTGAAACTTTTATCAAGGAATTAAATTTTAATATCATGACTTGGAATCATCTTAACAAAGGGATGTCATTCATTTTCCTAATCAAGAATTTGTATGTGCCATTTGGCATCCCGTTCGACCCCAAATTGTTTTATAAGGATGGGATTAAATTGAGGCAAGTCTAACTTAAAGACTTTTCTGTAAACAAAAGTGCTTGCAGGGAGACAACCCGAAATGTATTTACAATTTTAATCGAGTCTGTCTTCCCAGACATCAATACATCGTATCCGCCCCATACCATACAGCGTATTGATTGTCTCGACGTTATCAGTCTTTATTTTTCATGCACTTTAAAAACATTATTGTCAGTTCGGCGAATACGCCGTATTCATCTACTTGATACGCCGTATCCACAGTCTGACCCGTATTTAGTTTATAGTTTAAATTAACCGTATGTACCAAGATAGGAATGCACTTATTTTTCCTATATGTTACACAGGACCTCATGAATGAAAAATCGACGAATATTGGTGGAGAATTTTTAAATCTGGAAGATCTTGAAGTGTTGGAGTCTTGATACATCAAGGCGGCTGTTCAACACGAATTATTGCTCATAAACGCAACTTGGAGAATCTACCGAGCAAATCTCAAGGGAGTTTCTCATTCTAATTCTTTTTTAATTCCCGTATTTAATGTTTTATATATACAACGAGGACGTTGTATAATTCAAGTGGGGGTATGGAATTAGAATGTTTACTTGTCCTAATTTTCACAATAAAAGGCTTAAATTATGCTCAAATTAAAAAAAATTCAAGCATACTTTTGTGAAATTACATGTTACATAACCCGCACACAATAACCCTTTAACTTTTCCGTTTCCAAATGTTTATCCAAATTCCACAAAATATGAGTGTGCCAGTGATGTAGTGGACTTTAGAACTTGGCTTGGTATATCTATTCGAGACCACAATAATGAGTATTATGGATTTAATTGGAGTAACTTGTTTAAATTGGTAAATCTTAGGATTACAACCAAATTGCCTATACATGTTGTTTATTAACTAACTACACCGGTTAGTTAACCTCCCGTTAAACTCTTCCACTCTCATTTTTAGAGTGATGATCCACTAGAACAACCCGTAGAGCCAATCCTTTAGGAATTTACACCAATTATTTGTTTCGTTACACCATTACACCTTAACCTACCCTGTTAGATTAAGTTTAATTTACAGTTGCTAGTTGCTTAAAGTGTAGAGTTTGTATTTCCCGAGTCTTGTGTCATTTTCTATCATTGGTGCGGTTGGAAATTTGCACATTGCAAATGGGAATGTATATTAGTAGTCAAAGCTCATGTGATTTTACTACCATCACAATTAATGGTGAATCTGAAGAACGAAGAAATTACCGAAGGAATTATCCGAAATTATTATGATCGTGAAGATGGTGAAACTACACCGAGATTTGAAGTATAGTTAGCAAAAAAAATCGAAAAAATGAGAAAAATTCAAAAAGAGCGAGAAAGTTTAATGATAATCGTTTCAAGAATTACCGAAGGAATTTCACGAAGGATCGATTATTCGTTGATACATCTAAGAAAATCAACGATGTAGAGTATTGTACAAAGTGAAAGATATCACCACTTACCTTGTAGAGTATGTAAAGTTTTGTGATGATTGGGAAGTTGACCGTTATAGGAACGCCAACTTAGGTTGTTGTTTTTGATCTATGATCAAGACGTTGTAAATAGTAGTGTCTTTGTCATAGTAATGGTCGGGAAAATAAGTGTCTAGCAACTTGTATCTTAGTCTTAATCTATTTGTTTTTTGATTTTTTATTTAACAACAATTTACTTCCCTCTCACCTGATGATTAGCCGTTGGTTTTACTCGAACGTGGATGTGATCGAGCGTGTATGTCTATCCCGTGGATTCGGGTGTGTATGCATGTTGCAGCTGCCTCGTTGGTTTACGACTTTTGTTTAAAGTTAGAAGGTTCCTACCCTATATCATTCTTCATACTAACTGTTGGTTAAATTCGGATGGGGATGTGATCGAACACTCATGTCTATCCCGTAGATTCGGGTGTGTATATGTGCTTCAGCTGCCTTGTTGGAGTGGTACTTCTGGTGAAAGATTGTAGAATGATCAACCGTACGCCTTCCCATACAAAAACCCATATTTACCCTTATAAACTTGTTACTCCTTAGCTTTAGCGGTGGAGATGTGTATCCTTGCCAAGCTTATGATAGAATACTCGTCATGACTGAGCAATTGAGCGAATTAGTTACATGTTACCACATAGATTAGTTGAGTGATTTGAGTGTTTTCATCTTCCTATTTAGTGAGGTGTTTGGTTGTGTACTTGTAATAGATTGAAAAAGTGCTTTAACAGAAAATATCCTTAGGGATACATTTTTATAAACTTCTAAAGTTTACTTGAGGGCAAGTAGGATTTAAGTGGGTGTTGATCCCTTTTGAACAGATCTTACTTAGCTTGTTAAAGCTTAGTTGTGTTGGATAGATCCAAAACAACTATAGTAGAAACTAAGATTGTAAATACTATAAACTACGCGGAATCTATCTTGTAATACTAAGAAGAACAATGAAATAGTAAAACAAGATCTTGTTAAACTTTTAATATATTAAACATAATCAAAGTTACAGAATAACCTTGAAACTAACTATATTTGCTATGAAAACTATATATAAAACTTGATAGCTAGATCTATGCCGTAAGGTTCCTTTTATACACCAAGGCAACCCTAATGGGCTTACAAAATACGTTACATGATCATGCATATCTATTCTTAATATATCTCATGCATATCACATAAGCAGTACTAACTATCATAACTAACAGTACTAATAAACTAACAGTACTAACATTTTATACTGATAGTACTAACTATAACACTAACAATACTAACTTAGCTCAGCAGTACTAAGTCTTCTCTTGGCAGTACTAAGTTGAACCAGCACTAGAAACTTATAGAATCCCTTAATTCCCAACAATCCTCCCCTAAACTTATGATTTACCTTCAAATCATCAAGTTTCTGAATTAAACCTTCCATGTAGAGAGGATGCTTCCAAACACTATACTGTCTTGGTCTGTTTGCTAGTATGAAGATTTTCTTTAAAAGTTCATTTGCCATCTCTGAATATTGTTCTACTAACAGCTTGTTAACCAACATCAACATTAGAACTCCTTTTTACAATGGATAATCTTTTTCTACCAGCATGAAAATATCATGTCCTCTGTCTATAGATACATGGTGAACACCACATGTATCCTATAACCTCCATGTCAATGGATCATGCATATATCTCTGAAGCTTCCACAAAATGTCATCAATATCATGTTCAAACAACCTCTTCAATTCAACCCATAATGTTCTTTCTTTGTCATCAGTAGGATATGTTAAACTAAATATTTCTTTAACCAAACTCCATAGCTTATCCAAGTCATCTATATCAAATTTCTTTAACATATCATCAAAAGTCTAATAAGCTTCTGTATGGTTTCCAACTCTGATAATTTTCCAATACTTTCTTGTGTCTTCAGAGTAAACCTCTCAGTCTATGATTGGATATTTGACTTGTAGGGCTTCAACATAGAATTCTTCCACTGGAACTACCATCATCATCTGTTGTAAATCCTCTTGTGGCAATTTTGTTTCTTCTTCTGGTTGTTCTTGAACTGACCCTAAAGCTTCATTAATCTTTTGCTTCTTAGAACCTTCATGATCCAATTCTACTTCTGCAACCCTTTTAGAACTTCCAGTTGTTAATTCAGGAATTGTTTTGTCACCTTCACTCTCTAGTGGATGAAAAATTTATACCCTTCTCATTGTTGTTTCAAACAAAGCCTTGAGCTCATCAAAGGAAAGTCTCTTCAATTGCTGTAGAGTGTGACTTCCTATATGCTTGATGTAGTTACACATATAAGTTCTCTGTTGAGCTTGAGTCATGGGCTTGTTCCTTCTTTGTTCAGCTCTTTGTTGGACAAACAATCTCTTTCTTTCATTTATCATTTCTACAAGCAGTCTTGCTTTCTCAACTTCCGAGAATTTTCCTCTTTCTTTTGCTTGTAACTTCTGTGCTAATTATTTATCAGCTTTAATTTGAGCTTGTATGTTATCCCATTCTTCAGCATTGAAAGTGTTAGCTTCTTCATGAACTCTGGCTATCCTTTGCCTTTCTTCTTCATCAAGTTGTTCTTGCAATCTCAAAGCTTCTTCATACACAAGTCTTTCTTGCTCTAGTTGTAACTTTGTTTTCTTCTAAACAGGTTAGGTATTACATAATAGCTTTGCCTTTATCTTTTCTCTTTGCTTCACTTCTTCTGATGTACACTAAACTTTCTGCAGTAGTTTTAACTTCAGGGCTCACAGTACTAACTTCTGCACCAGCAGTACTAACTGATACATTAGCAGTACTAATATCAGTTTGGTCTACTTCAAGTCAGATTCCAAACTCTCCACTTTCTTAGACAATGTGGTACAAAGAACCGTCAATTCATGAAGTGTCATACTGCCCTCACCACTTCCAAGTGAGTGAACTCTTTGGAGAGGTGAATCATGGGGCATGGTAGCAGCCTCTTCTACAACATGGGTTGTTTTCATAGATGGTGGTGAAGTTGGTGGTTGTGAGGTGGATGGAGCACTGGTGGGTGTGTGATGGGACTCAACTAGGACTGTTATTATTGCACCCTGAAAAATTGGGCCCTGAACAAGCATTGTTAGAAAAAATGGAATGTCCACCCCATTATAACCCTTAGAAATCCTTCTCATATTGAAAAAAAGTTTTTGAGTAAGAATAGGAGAAATATAAGTTATTTTGTGAGGTAGAAGCTGTCTTTTGTGCTTGTTCAAAAAGATTTGTATAAATATTGGATACATTAAAAATTTAGACTGATTATCCAAGTTTTTCAACATGCCATCAAAAATCAATTTAAAAAAAATTAAAAGGTATCTTTTGTCGGCTAAAAGCATATGATAGACAGTGGCTATGTTGCTACTTTTAAAATTGTCCCTCGCAAGCAGTTTCTTCTAGCACTCAAACAATGAAGGATGGTATGAATCAAAAACCTCCATTAAGGGGAAAAGTGTCCCTTTTGAAAAGTTAATCTGTCAGAATTAGACACATACCTCATAAGAGCAAGCTGCTCAAAAATTTTAGTATTAGGTAAAGTAATTAATAGATCTAAGAGATCTTTCTATAACTTGAGATGCATCCTTATAGTATGCTCAGTAATAATTTTAACTCTCACCATCATTGTAGCAGTTATTTCCATCTCTCCATTCTCAGATGTGCTTGCAGAAGCAGTTTGCCAAAACTGATGGATGAGTGAAACATAGATGGTTGGATTTTCAGTAAGAGCATACTTAATATGAGTAGAAATTGAGAAATCCACTATCTGATGAAATCCTTCACTTCCCTCTGGTTTCTTCAAGAAGGCGACCATATTGTGTTTGTCACAGAAGTCCAAATTCGCCATTCGATTTAGAAAAGTGGGATTAGGGTTCTGGGTTATGATCGTGGATGAGAGTATGTATGTTTGGTAAAGGTAATTGAGATAATAGAGAGTACTTAAGGTTTTTTATTGAATACCGACTGATTTAAATTGGGTAGTTTTCTTGAAAAATTTAATAGATAGTAGAAAGTTTAGAAGATGTGTTCCAAAAGCAAAGAAAACCTATAAGCCATAGTAGTTGGCCAGAAAATACTTCAACGGGGGGCTAATTCTTTATTTATATGAAAAGTATGTTATGCCTCTAATAGTACTAACGATCATACCAAACCGGTACTAAGTTTGCCTAACTAGTACTAACTTAGCCAAGCCGTATTAAACTTTACCAAGCAGTATTAACTTTCCATGGCAGTGCTACTTAATATGAGGCAGTTTTTATGTTTATTGCTGCTGAAGTATCAACCCTCCAATTTTGTTCCAACATGCATTTCCATCATATATTTAATTCTCTCATGCTTCTTTCTGTTTTTTAGTCTTTATATCTCTTTTTCTTTTTCTCACCAATTCACCTTTCTGTTTTTATATCACACATACTCTCTTCTGTTTTTCATGCTCACTATATATCTTTTTTCACTTTTTCTCACCAATTTAATCTTCTGTTTGTACTTTGTTCCTACAATTCCATTAGTTTCATGCTGTCTTATCTACTTCCAAGTATGTGAACTCTTGAGAGAGGTGGGTCATTAGACTATTTAGATGTAGTCTCAAACCTAGTTTGAGCATCTACACCCCCAATATGGTATCTTGGCCCCTAGGACCACTACTTGAACCAGTTCCCTAAGGACTTGGCTCATTAAGTGTTGCCATGGATTGGGTCCTATTGATGTTACCACTGTCTTGTTCTGCTTCTAAGCTAGAAGCAGTAGTGGCAGCCCTTTCCATTCTGTCACCCAACTCCTTATGGACAGCCTCATCACCAACCTTTTTAGGGGGACCACCAGACTGAGGTATCTTAGTGTCCCGACCTCTTTTTGGTATTTGACTCTTCACACACTTTTGTTTGATGTTACATGTCCTTCCATCTATTCTTGACTGCATATTGACATAATTAGCCTCCTCTCAATCAATACTTCAGAGGTAAAGCATTCCATACCATGTACTCAATATGCTTAGCCTGCAAATGTTAGTCCAAAACCAAGAATACACAATTGAAAGTATTTTCTTGTTTAACAGTATTAATTATGACTAACAGTTTGAACTAGCAGTCTTAAATATAACTAGCAGTACTAATTATACATAGCAGTACTAAGTATTCTCTTGGCAGTACTAAGTTAAACCAGCAGTAGAAACTTGTAGAAGCCCTAAATTCCCAACAGTAGGGGGATATTTGATGACATCAAATAAAATCTATTTTATAGCATCATTTATCCAATGTTATTAACCTATTTTGTATAGTTATTGCAAAGCATTGTTACTTAATCGTTTATATTTGAGAATTGCAGTAATTATGGAGTAATTGGTAAAAGTTAGCAAAAGGCGCGCATTCTGGAACTTAAATGAAGATATTTTGAAGATTACTATTTTAAAGACCAATACACCTTATCCATCAAGGAAGATACGGCGTATCTGTGCCTGCACTCACCAAATACCACAGAGGAATAAAGATTAATACGCCGTATCTAGAGGACTAAATACGCCGTGTTCAAGATATGGAATTAATATAATATTCTGGAAGATATCAAGCGTGGTCCCTACTCTAAGAAATCCCCAATACGCCGTATCTAACACATGGATACGCCGTATCCAACCGACTTCCAGACCTTATAAATAGAAAACTCAAAAATGAGTTTTAAGGGTGCTAAATCATATTCTCGATACCTAAACCACAAAAGTTGATTTTCAGAGGAGAAAAAGAGTAGAAGAGGTCGAGCAACGTATTCAATTCCATAGGAGACAACGTGTAATTCCGTATACTTAAGTAATCGTTCAGTTTTTGGTACATTCCTTAACTCAGTTAGTTTACCTTGGCTAAATAATTGCTCTTGTATTTATTATGACGTTTGAAGGCTAATACCTTCGTTTATTAGCCATTATTATGAAGATTTGAATGTTTGGTATTTGTTTATCTTGATTTCTTGATTTATCGTTGAGTGCTTGTTTATGTTTATTAATTTTTACTTGTTTACGCGCTTTTGTATGCGACCTATCATTCAACTGGATCTAGTAACACAGACCAAGTAGATCTAGAGTCCGGGATAGCTCTCCATATAGTAATCTATACATCTAGAATCATAGTTACACAAATATTGTCCTTCTAAGTCTGTGTCTAGGATACGCTTCGGGCTTAACTAGTTAATTGGATATTGCCAATGGTTTATTGATCGTGTTGACTAGAAAGTGACCTAGATAATTCAACAAGTAACATTTTGATTCCATTGGATAGTTGGAATCAGTGGACTACTAGTGTATAAATTGCCATTAAGCAGTAAGTGGGTAAAGTCTCTATGAGCTAGGGTTTAACAAGATCACCATTGCTTTAATCCCTAAGATATATTATAATCAGCAAATAAGGATGCTTTATGCGGATGCTTTAATTATGACAGAATTATTGTGTCTAGGTCTTAGAATGATGTAATGCCTAAGTCTTACGAATGATATGCCACCTAGAGGGAAGAAATCATTGCACTAAATAAACAAACCAACGTTCAAATCTGATTAATAATGGTTAATATAGTTTTCTTATATAAGGTTCGACCGCTCTTTCATATTTTGTTAATTAGCTTGCGTGGGATAAAGTTCCTTGAATTGATTATAGACATCAACCATACCGTGCCCGTCTCTCGGGCTGAAAACCCCCTTTTCCCTTTAGAATTAGGATTTAGACTGGCATAGGTTTAACATAGGTTTAGAATAGAATAGAATTAACATAGATTAGATAACCAAGATATTAATTAAATTGATAGATTTAACCTCGATTCAAGTGTTCGACACCCTACTTACCATGAAACTACTACCGATCGGGTACACTGCCCGTTAAAGTGTTGTTTTTGGTTTAGTCGGCAAAAAATAAATTTAAAATTTAAATCATCTTAAATATACCATACAACGAAAACACATCAATACTTTGCACTTTAATCAACAAGCAACTGATAAATGAACTTAATCTAACAGGGTAGGCTAAGGTGTAAAGGTGTAACGGAAATAAAACATATTGTGTAATTCCTAAAGGTTTGGCTCTACAGGTTTATCTAGGGGTATCTTACTCTTATAATGAGAGTAAACAAAGGGTTTATATGGGGGTTAACTAACCAGTGTAGTTAGTTAATAAACAACATGTATAGGCTTTTTGGGTGTAATCCTAAAAATTTACCAATTTAAACAAGTTACTCCATCTAAATCCATATTACTCATCACTGTGGTCTCGAATAGATATACCAACCCAAGCTCTAAAGTCTACAACATCACTGGCACACTCATATTTTGTGAAATTTGGGTAAACATTTAGAAACAAGATAAGGTTAAATCCTCAAATATTCTAATAGTTTATTATGTGCTGGTTATCGTATCAAGTTAATGTCAACAATAGTATGAGTAATAAAATTTTAAATTTGAGCATAATTTAAGCATTTTAATATGAAAAATAGGACAAGTATACATTCTAATTCCCACCCCCCACTTGAATTATACAACGTCCTCGTTATATAGATAAAACATAAAAAACGGGAATTAAAAAGAATTAGAATGAGAAACTCCCCTGATATTTTGCTCGATAGGTTCTCCAAGTTGAGTTTATGAGCAAGATTGTGTTGAACATCCGTCTTGAAGTTTCAAGACTCCAACACTTCAAAATTTCTAGATCGTAGATTCTCCACCAACATTGTCGATTTCTTTTCTTTCAGCGAGGTCCTGTGCAATTTATATGAAAAACGATGCATTCCTCTCTTGATACTTATGGTTAATTTAAACTAAACTAAATACTAAATACAGGTCAGTCTGTTAAATATGCCGTATCATGTGCATGAATACGCCGTATTGCCAGAACCGACAATAATGTTTTAAAGTGCATAAAAATAAAGGACTGATAATGTCCAAACATTCAATATGTCGTATGGTATGGAGCGGATATGCCGTATTGATGTTTGGGAAGACAGAATTGATAAATATAAATAACATTCCAGGTTATCTCCCGGGAAGCACTTTTGTTTACAGCGAAGTCTGTAAGTTAGACTTTTCCTTCCTTCTTTCACGTTGTATCTTCTTCGAATTCCACTTCTTCTTTATCTTCCGCATCAATAAGTCCATCGTGGTACTTTTTTAACCTTTGTCCGTTGACTTTAAAGTTGATTCCGTTTCTATTGATGATCTCCACGGTTCCATACGGATACACGGTCTTTACCACATTTGGCCCGTACCACCTTGATTTGAGCTTACCCGGATGCATCTTAAATCTAGAGTTAAATAGTAATACCTTGTCTCCCACTTTGAAATTCTTATCACTACGAAGTCTAAAGTTGTGCCATCTCTTAGTTCTTTCCTTTTAGATCCGGGTGTTTTTGTATACTCCATCTCTCAATTCCATCAATTCATTAAGTTCCATGAAACGGTTCTTTGTTGCAGCTGTGAGATCCATATTACATTGCTTTAATGCCCAATATGCTTTAGGTTTAATCTCCACATGCAAGTGACAAGCTTTTCCATAAAACAATCTAAAGGGGGTGCATCCAGTAGGTGTTTTATAGGCGGTTTTGAATACCCATAACGCATCGTCGAGTTTTTTGGACCAATTCTTTAGATTATATCGAACCGACCTTTCTAAGATACGTTTGATAGCCCTATTGGC